>JASDQU011378197.1:0-22316 GCA_032191745.1 Picea mariana | reverse complement strand
AGGGATCATGCCCCCTACCAACCTCTCTCCCGGGATGTAGTGGCGTGCCAGATACATGTACACTTGTTCAGGTAATGCCCTCTACCCAATGAAAGATATGGGGACCCCTCTTCTCGAGAGGCCGGTCAAAAAGTAAACGTCTTCTAACTCAATGGTTAGAAGTTGTGCGCCGATACGGAATCCTTGTTCCGCAATATCCCAGAGGCCAATCATATGCTCAAGCAATAACATCTCCCTCTTCATTTTTTTTAACTTGAATAACTTGAGCAAGCCACAAGCTCACAGAGTGGCCCACGTACGAGGACTCCGTAGAGAGGCTAAATCATCCATCTCATGTTTCCTCTCTTTCCATTCAATCATGATTGCCGAAGATGCCTACAAAACAAAAAACCAAGAATTTCATTATTCCTCACGTTTTGGTAATTTCGGCAATTTTCAAAAAGCATCTTGAAACATAAAACAACCTACCCACGTCATCTAAAAGCAACCAATCACTCTTTTTAACCACCACGCCCTTTAATATTTGTCAAATAATGATAAAAACATTTTAAAAATGCAAAACGACTTTGGGGGCTGCGTGGGCATTTGGGGAGATTTTTTATGAGTTATTTTACTAAGAATGGTCTGCCTAATTGATTGCAAGGGTGTAGACATCCTAATTACCCTTCTCTAAAGAATTTTTTGTTAAATAATCCCCCCATTTCATTAATTTTTAAAAAGAGGTCGATTTGGTTCAAAGAAGGGCGACTTAGGGCTTTGTGTTTAAAAATAAATAATGCTATGAAAGTGGATCTAAAACCATGCAATTGAAAGAGCAAAGGATGGACACCTACCTGGTTCAAACGGTGAGCGAAATGATCAATCGTAGCTCCGACAGCGAGAAAAACAAGATTTGCTTCAAACGAGATTCTCCACTACTCCAAAAATCCTTGCAAATGAAATGGTAAATGAATTTTCAAATCAATTGTTATTTATAAAATTTCATTTTTTATAAGGTATGGTCATTTTTGGATTTCTCTAATGATGTAATGGCTTCACTAAACTCTGGTTTGTAGCTTTGACATCGCAGGTTTCCTGGCAGTCCTGATCGGTTATTCACCTTGTCACACTTATGAGCATAGTCTCAGTTCATTCTTGAGCTCGACAATATGAGAACGTAACCAGGTAAACTTTTATCTCTTTTTCAGACCCGTATGGATACGAACACACGAAAAAGGCACCCCCCTGGAGTCTCCTTTAAACCCTTTTCAGACTCTCTAAATATGAAAAGATTGTCGAGTGATCTTGCTTCCTTTCACACTCGTTAAAAGGTCAGAAAGGGCGTCTTTCAAGCGATAGTTTAACCCTTTTTCGGTCTCGTTGGACTACTGTACGAAAAAGGAACTAAGAGAGTTCTCTTTTAAGTGTTTTTCCAAACTCTATAATCCCGAAAAACCTTCGAGTTTTCTGTCCTTGGACTCATTAAAGCACACATCAACAAACCCATATGGGAACGAACCCTTACTTCTTCCAGTTCGTTAAACAAAGGAAGAGAAACTTACCGAAGGTGAGTTATATTGAGCATGTGTTATCCTCCTCGAGCTCATTAAATCAAAAAGAGGTACTCATCTATCTAGATGGGGGAAAAATTTTAAAGGAGGAAGCCAAGCAGTCTCTTGAGAAAATCATCCAGCACTTCTTAGAGTCGCCCTTGAACACGACACTTTATCGCTTTGCACATATCATAATCCGTTGAACCTCTGCACTGAGCCAATCCTTTGAGTTCCTTTCACTCCTTTAGGTCACCTGACGCGAGTCACCACATCCATTGCATAAGTTTTGGTCCATGTCATGTTTTGTTGTTGTGCCTCAGTGTTCAAGGGAAGTATCTTCCTCAAGATTCATCCATCCCAAGTATCTTGCCTCAAAACCTATGTCGGTCCATGTCCATTTGATCTACCAATTACATCTCCATGTCCGTTTCATGTCATTGATGGGGGATACATCAAGGCCCTCCTTCGACGAGTCTCTTCCTATCGACTCCAACACATTATCTGGGAATCAGACTTAGAAACCAATTAGTACTTTGGGACCTGCATGCCTCAATGGCAGGCCTCCTCACATTCGACAGTAGGTTTACATGATTGACCTCTGATCGAATGATTCCACGGGTGTTCGACTTTAGCTCATCTATTCACANAGGGTACCTTGGGAATCATTGACATTAATGGTGATCTCCCTCGCACTTGTTAACGGTTCACACCAATGACCGGTAATCAAGTGGTTTCTACCGTGTTCGACATCAAGACATCTATTCACATGGTTGGGATCGTACCACGTTGGGATTGGTAAGAAGACCCTGGGTTGAGTGATCACTTTGATATCTGCTTTGCCCAGGCTGCAAAAGAATTTCCATTGGACAAAGAACACATACATTGTTACATAGATCCACTTTGTATTGGTTGTGGCTATGTCTTGTCATCTCGTAGATCCACTGTGTATTCTTCGTGGCTACGATCAGTCTAAGTCATCAGAGTATAGATCCACATTGTATCTTTGGTGGCTATACCTTTTTATCAATACAATTATGGATCTGCAGTGTATTTTATGGCAGCCATATCCTGTTAAGTCTTGATCGCCCAAGCATAGGTATGCCTGCCTTGGGTTTTGAAATATGTCATGATACTTGTTGGATGTTTGTGTGCAGCTTCTGTCAGGTTCTCCGAGTCTATACCCTTGCTTGGATGTCTACAAAGTATTTCATTTATTAGTTGGCATCTTCTAAACTTCATACTTTGGGGGGCATTCTGTTACACATCAAAATTACTCAGCTGGATAAGTGTCGCATGTTCCTCTCAATTGTCATAAGTGTCACATCTTCCTTACAACTTTTGCAAGTGTCGCAAGTTGGCTACAAGTGTCACAAATGATGTTTAGACATACTGCCATGGCAAACGACACTAAAGAGACACTTAGAACATCTCATATGCTTGATTTGAAGAAGGAGAACTAGTTTACTGAAGTCAAATAACTCTTGACACCTAAAGAGAACCCTGAAACAAAGGTTTTGAGGAGGAGCGCTCCCCCATTTCATCCCTAGAAGCACTAGCGCTCCCCTACAAGGCTTCAGGGAGCATTATAACACTCCCCAACCCCCTCTGAAGGAGCACTGCTCATCTTGAAAGCGTTGGCACTCCCCTAAGGCTTACTAGGGAGCGCTACAGCACTCTGATGCCCCTTCTAAGGGATAGCTACCTAATCTGAGGCAGTAGTTGGCCCGTTGAGGAGAATAAATGGAGGATCTTTTGATATTAGGAGGCAGTTGTGTTCGAATTCTTGGTTTCATCAAAATATCCCTGATCTAAGGAGAAGGTTCCCAACTTGTTCCAAAGATAACTCAAGAGGTTAAGCTCTTCTTAACCTATATAAACAGGCTCTATGATGGTGGAAAAGGGGAAGAACTAAAGATATGAATCTTATGATCTTGGAGGAAACTCACAGTCAGCCAAAGGAGAGTGATCAGTGAAACTGTTGTTATCTAGGTTGTGGATCTTTCAGGCAAGGGTTAGACAAAGAGGACTTGACGAAGTTGTCGCATTCACATCCACGATTGTAAGTATTGTTGTCGTTATTCTCATCAATATGACACGCTTGTCCTGTTTCTTTCTAGTTCGTGTCTCACATGAACTTATCATTTATTGATAGATCCATTTTCAAGCTAATATCAATAGAGTAGGAAGTGGTCGTATCTTTCTTTGTCCGCAGAACTCAGTGAGGAGCAAAGGATTGGAGCACAACTCGGAGCATGCAGGGACAAACGTCGATAAAAGGTACTTCTGTCATCCTTCCTTCTCATGTGTTAGTTTAGATGGATTTGAAAGGAAGTCAGTGTCCATGTTAAGCATTTTCTGTCTAGAGTTAGGGTCAATCTCTTAGAGGCAATCTACCTGTCCACGGGGAGATTTTCCTACAACAACAGTTCCTCAAGAAATTTGAGGAGGTACAAATAGAAAGCAGTAGCAGAGGCACAGAGCCATCAACATCGTAGACAGAAGAAAGAGTGCAACAAGAGGAAAATCGACAGTCAGACAAAGGGATATTGCAACCACACACAACATTCCATATCAACCCCAGCGTGTTGGGCATGGATGAAATTGTGGGCCAGACACCCTTGAAAGACTTGAGTCAGATCCAACTTGTGTTGACAAGGATACCATCAGGGCATTACACAAGTTGTAGGTGAGAGTCAACTATGAGGTACAAGCTTGTGCACGCAGACACTTAATAGAATTAAATCAGGCAATAAAGGAACAAGATGAATTGAAAGTAGGCTATGAGAAGGCCAAATCTGAGACCGAGAAAGAAAGGGAGAGACTCAAAGGATTGGAGCAGAAAGTGGCAGGAATGTATGATAATATTCCAAAGGCTGCACAGAGTGAGGAAATCGCAACCACAGAAAAGATTGATCGAATTGCACAGGAAATTGATCAATATCAGAATATGATCGAAAATCTTTGAGAACATCTCACACCAACCACTCCACCAGCAGTCAAGGAGAAAAGGAAATAGGAAGAAAATGCACATATATAGGAGATAGAGCAGTGGGTTAGCACATCAGTTGACTTTTTTGATAAAGCAGCGCAAATTTGGACAAGGTTGAAGGAGGATCCACAGGTCCAACAGTGGGACAAGGAAAAAGAAAGGATCAATGTAGCAATCCAAGAGCTTAAGCAGAGGCATAAGACCATACCAATCCTAGAATGATTCAAAGGGACGCAAGAGATGAAGAATATGCAAGCAGAACTTATCACTGTGCAAATGAAGAAACATGAGCGCCAGGCTCAAATAGAGCCATTGCAGGAACGGGTAGCAAAAGTACTCGTACAAGCATAAGTAGTTAAGACACAGATAGCACAGACCCAATCAGAATGTGCAGGATTGATCGACGACGAAGTGGAAAGAAGGATGATCATGGGAAAAGAAAGCGTGCAAAAATTGAAGTAATAGTTGAAGGGAAACACAACATGTGCGCATGCAAGAAAGCAGGCACAAGGAAAGTGACAGCTAGAAGGAAGAACAGCACACACGCATGGGAGGAAGACCTAACATTGTTAGGGTTGGGATTTTGGTAATACATTCTAAACGGCTGAGGCGCTCGATAGATATAAATATAGATACATAGGTATCACAGGAGCTCTCCTGTTTTTTGTTTGTAAGGTTGGTGCCTGATTAGTTTACTTTTGTATTGTTCATACTAGTTATGTATGAGACAATACGATATGTAATGTCACTATGAACTATCTTGTAATATGTTGAGCTATAACAGAGGAGAGAAGGTAGATCTAAGGATTAGATCGTAGGCTGTGGAGCCTGGTGCAATCTAGTTCACCTCATATAGATCTTACCCATTTGAGGAGAATTGTAAGTGTGCAGCGTTGGAGATGCAAAACTACCATAATAAAAGAGCCTAGAGCCAAATATTTGTGGGCGTAGCCTAGGAGGGGGTGAACCAAAATAATCTCTGTGTAATGTGATGAATGCATGTATGTCTTTACTTTCTTTCAACAGTGAATTGTTATGCTTAATGAATGAGTCAATATATTGCTATTAAACATGATTGTGTCGTTAATGGAATAAACTGCGGAAGATAAATGCATAACTATGAATAAGAGTAGATTGAAATATTAATTCATAGTATATGGCTCTGAATAAAAAACCCATATCTCATATCTCATATCTCATACCCATTTAAATCTATCTCGAGTGAGACTGCGTAGCGCATTCTATGTGTTGTGTTGCCTTCTGGTTTACCAGGAGGGCCGATAGTTTTAGAGGCTTTGTTGGAAACCTGAAGAGACATGAACTCTGGGTCAATAACTCATATGGTAAAGAAAGAAGAGTAGATAGCCAACAAATACTAAGAGGGGGGGGGAGGGGGTGAATCAGTATTGTTGTTTTTTATTTTTAACAATTACTTCAAAACATTAATTTCATCAATACACAACAATTGATCGACTATGAAGTACATGACACAAAATTTTATCTTAAAACAAATATTCTTTTAACCGAAAATACAATGTTTATATACTAATTACAAGCAACAACTTGTGAGGTACACCAATCCCTTTTGATCACCAACTCAAGGAAACATTGATCCCCTGTTTTCAAGCACCAACTTGTGGAAGCTACAACCCCCTATTTTTCAAAGAACCCACTTGGAAGGAAGCTACAAATCCCTTTTTTTTCCAAGCACCAACTTAGAAGGAATCTACAACTTCCTATTGTTCAGGCTTCAACCTGTAGAGGAATGCAGTCCTCCCTAGCTCCTCCCTTCCACCCTCACTTCATTTGAATGTTTCAGGCTCTTCCTTGGACACTATCTATGTTTTACATCTTCTAAATTAGACCACAGAGACACTTTCTTCTCACCATATATTTATGTTTATATAGTACTCCAACTGGTGCAATATTGAACCATTGTGTCCTTCATACATAACAATGCACCTCTTCGTTTTGTTTAACAACAAGTAATGTTTTTATTTTAACCTAGAATTAATATTTTCCTCTATTATTATTCATACATAATCGTGAAAGATCTTCAATTCAGTAAGAGGGATAATTTTTCATCATAATTATGTTGATCAAACTTTTAATAGTCTATCACGGGTATGGATCAACTCTGTTATTTCAATCCCACACTTTCGCTTCATCCTCAGTTATCAATAGATCAGAATCAAGCGTTCACTTCGCTATCTGGTGCATTTTCTTGTACTTGAAATGGACAAGTGTCATATTGTAACCCCCCTTTGTTTTTCATATGACCAAAATGTTGTGACCAACAACTAGATACATAAGACACATGGCTTGTTTTATGTTTTAGCCCGTAGGCACTCCATTTCACCAAGTGACCATAGATCGTGACCAAGTGTTAACCCAGTTGGGCCTCTAACTCATCGCCACTTTACATATGACCTCGACCTGTGACCGAGGGAAACCACCTGCACACCTTATCTAGGAACTTAACCAAATCAATGGTTGGGTTATAAAATTTGGCATAAAATGTTTTTTGTGTCCTTGTATATTTTGACTCTGGTCAATACTCAACATAACACGAAATAATGAGGGTCATTCGATCTTGATCAAAAGTGGAGTCGAAATAATATAAAGTGGTTTTGATAAAAGATTTGGATCCAAGTTTGTGTTGACTCTGGTCAACTTCCAACCAACCCCGAAATGATTGTGGACCGTCTGATCCAATCGGTAGTGGACTCGAAAAGTACAAAGGCAGATTTGAATTACACCTTCGGGTCCTATCTTGGAAATTAACTATCGTGCTAGTTTAATATGTGAAATCAATTCGAGCCATACAATCATGCTCTCATTCTAATCCGATGATAATTTTGAGTTCTAATCTTTGACAATTCTTGTATCTTGGTCCAATTATCTAACGATCATAGTGAACTTATGATAATCAGATGGGAATTAATTCACCAGTTTTCAATCATTTGTATTTGATTCGAGAACATACTCATATATTATTTGTCTAGAAAGTAATGGATGTAGATGAATTATATTTTGGCACTTAAGTTGACAGACTTGATGGAGTAGACATAAACACAGTTTGAGATATGGCCTGAAGGGAAATTGTTAATCCTTGTCATGGATCGAATTATTAAACCTTGTGACTTTTGTTATAATGGCACTAACACAATTATCTGAGGAATCAATTTGTGCCAAAGTTGTATTCACTGTTTCAGTAGATTGTAAATACATAGGCAAAACACTAGACAAAGTTTAATTGTAAAAAATCTTCCATGATATCTTCAAGGATGAACAATATACTTTTTTTATGGAACATTGATGTGAATACATGGACATTAATCAAGCTCTCAACATGGATAGAGTTTTAGACCATGTTAATGACCCCCTTTTGACATAAAAGATACTTCATATCCAAAATTTTGTCTCTATAACATAATATCCCTCTTTTGACATTCATGTCAACTTCATAACATTTTGTCCAATATTGAGCATATTGACCCCCTTTGACATCAATGCCAACACCATGTCCAACATTCTCCCCCTTTGGCATTGATGGCGACAAAGTAAAAAACTCTTATCTCTTAATTGGGTTTTACTGTTTACCCTCCCCCTTTGACAACAATGGTAGAATGGATATTTTTGTTAGGGACCTAAACTCCCTAATCCCTCACATAGGTAGAATAATGTAATCCCATGTAATCAAGGCCAATATTAATAAGGCCTAGCAATAAGGAAGAATGAGTCAAATGTAAGAAGACCTAATAGAAGCTTCTGCTTCTAGAATGATCTTCCTCTATATTGTTCTTTTGGATAGATATATTTAGTATAAATAGAAGTAGAGGGTATGAGAAATCTTGTCTTAAATATTATTGTAATAGAGCTCTGCTATGTTGGAGGTTTCCCCCTCGAAGAGGCAAGTGAACATTGCTATCAATAATTAAAGTGCTCATTCTGGTGTTATCCTAGTGTTGTTATGGTATTATGCTGGTATTGTTCTGGTTATATCATTGTTTCTCTGCCATTTATAGATAAAATATTTATGTTTTGCATACTATTTTATATCTGGAATACTACAAGTGGTATCAGAGCACCTTCCTCGGTAGAAAATTGTGGGTTAAATTTTTTCCAAGGTAGAGATGTATTCCAGCGTCTTAAAGCTACAAAGATATGTCATTACACACATAAACTCGCAGTCGGGGAGTCATAAATGCATGAAATATAAGAGGTACTTAAGCACACATATGTTGGCCACCCTTGTACCCCTCGTTGGTACCCCTTCAAGTGGTAGCGCATCAGACAACACCTGTATATGGATCAACCTAGATTTCCTGAAGCACTCCATAAATAAATCCATCAGTTGCCTGATTGCTATAGTGTCACCGAGAACAACACTTGGAAAGACACTCTCTAATACTTGGCTACTTAGGTAGTATGGCTAAGGGAACGGTCTAGCCTCCTTAGTTGGTGCCCTGAGATATCGGGACGAATACTATTGTTGGACCCTGCATGTATATAATAGAGCTATAGCACATGGAAAACCCTTATTTGTAGAAACCTTGAATATCCTACCCTTTTGGACAGAAAAATAAATAGAACATACAAGATTTGTTGTTGCGCAACTGCGCCTTCTGCATTCTGGTTGCAAAATTACTACACATTTATTCCTGTTAAGCATTTGGGAATTTCATCACTGCAGTATTATCCAGGCTGGAGTATAAATCTACAGGAGTTAAAAAAAATAAAGTATAGTGGTCCTGCCAACACACTTATTTGGGACCTATCCCACAGGGTTCCTCTCTTTTCCCTGCTTCTAGTGATACCTATCGTTTTTAACACATTTTTTTGTGGACCCGACCCATCTCTGACACCCTTATTTGGATATTATCCCTTTGGATCCCCCTTTTCTCCCTGATTGAAGTGGTACCTATCATTTGAAACCCTTTTTCTCAGTGGTCCCACTCACCCCTCCAAACCCCTTTTCTTTCCCCTATACCATTTTCCTTCTCCTTTGTCCAAATGACTACCAAAAGAGCCCAAGAACTCAATACCTTGATTGTTGACAACAACCAGCATAAGGAAGACATCAAGTATCTCAGTGACAACATTAGCTCCATCAATTCAACTATTGTGATCCTTAAGGACCAATATTCCCACATCCAATACCTCAAGGAACAATGTTCCCACATCAAAGACCTCAAGGAACAATGTTCCTACCTCCAAGACCTCAAAGAACACTTCCTCGACCATTCCTAGAACCCTTCCTATTTTGAACAACCATTTTATCAGGATGACCATGACTCTTCCCATTACCAAGGCCCTAATACTAGCCAATTTTCATGAGACCTCCTCCCTCCTAGAATTGAGGTGAACAAATTTGATGGATCAGATCCTACAGGCTGGGTCACCCAAATGGAACAGTATTTCTCTTTGCATGGAATTACTGATGATTTAGAAAATCTTCGTTATGGTGTTCTACATATGGATCCAGAATTATGGTAATGGTGGAAATGGCAAAAAAAGGCATGCCAAGGGTATCTTTCTTGGACACAGTTTGTGGCCAAACTTTCTGATCGCTTTGACTCCGACACCCACCATTTACGTCGTTTGACCAAGTTAAAGCAGTCTGGGACAGTGGAAGAATTTATTTTCACATTTGAGCACTTGGCTTTCAGGATGAAGGGCATGTCAGATGCTTTCTTTATGGAATTCTTTATCAGTGGACTCAAAGATTAAATTCGTGCCCATGTTCTCATGGAACGCCCCCAGATTTGGTTGGAAGATACTCAATGTGCCACGGAATCCCAACATATTGTGTCCTTCCAGACCCGCAAATGCTCCTTTTCTCCTCACCCTAAACCCACCCATTTTCCCCTTTTGCAACTCCCCTAAACATCCAAAAATAAACCAGGGAGGAAATGGTTGAACATCAACTCAAGGGTCTTTGTTATAATTGTGTTGACAAATATTTTCTCGAGCACAAGTGTAAGGAAAAAAATCTTTTTGTGGTTGTGATTGAGCATATTTTTGAATAATATGTTGTTGTTCTTCCTGTGTAAGAACTTCCACCACCATCTGACCTCACACCACGCTCTGACCCACCCAAAGTTGAACCAATGATTTCACTCAATGCCCTCACTGGCTTCTCAGCTCCCCAAACTCTTAAATTAATCGGTTACATAAAAAATATGAAAGTCATCATCCTTGTCGACAGTGGTAGAGCTCATAACTTTATTCATCGCTGCATTTCCCAAGAAGTCAATTATTACATTCGTGCAGTCAATAATTTTCAAATCATGATTTCCAATGGTGGTTCCATGGAGTGTGGGGGATGATGTGAAAATGTGTGACTCCAAATTGGTCAGTATCACCTAAAATCCCATATGTTTTCTATAGACATGGGTGGTTGTGACATTGTTCTTGGTGTTGAATGGTTACGAACTCTCGGCCCCATTCTCGTGAATTTTAAGGAATTAACCATGCAATTCCAACAGGAGGGACAATAGTATAAGTTCCAAGGCATCACAACATGCTCCCGTGAGATCATCAATTCCCATCACATGGAAAATCTCCTAAAAAAGTTCATTTGTGAATTATAGCCCAACTCCACTCCATTCATGTTTTTGAGACACCTTCTATGCATCCTGACCTCCAATCTATCATCTCCCGCCACCAAGTTGTTTTTACCACCCCCAAATAACCTCCCCCTTCCCGTGGATTCCATGATCATTCCATCCCTCTCATCCCAAGCAGTCTTCCTCCCAATGTTCATCCTTATTGTCATCCCTTTGCCCAGAAGAATTAAATTGAGAAAAAATTTCATTAATTACTCGAAGTCGGTGTTATTCATCCTAGTACTAACCCCTATTTTTCCCTCGTGGTCATGGTTCTCAAGAAAGAAGGTACTTGGTGCATGTGTCTTGATTTTAGATCCCTCAACAAAGTCACAATCAAAGACAAATTCCCAATTCTTGTCATTGATGACCTCTTGGATGAATTGATTGGTGCTCAGTACTTCACCAAATTGGATCTACATTATGGCTACCACCATATTCATTTGAAAGACAAAGACATTCCCAAGATGAAATTTCACACTCATGAGGGTCATTATGAATTCTTGGTAATGCCCTTTGGATTGTGTAATTCTCCTTCCACTTTAAAAATCCTTACGAATCATGTCTTCTGTCCTTTTCTCCGTCATTTTGTCTTAGTTTTCTTTGATGATATTCTCATCTATAACAAAACTTCGTCATCTCATCTCTCCCATGTGAATCAAGTTCTCCATCTCCTCTCTAAGCAACAACTTTTCCTCAAACAATCTAAATGTGCATTTGTTTCCTCAGAAGTGGAATATCTGGGTCATATTGTTGGCAAGAATGGTGTTCGAGTGGATCCTAAGAAAATTGAAGCTATGCAAGATTAGCCTCACCATAAAAATATTAAGAGATTGTGTGGTTTTATGGGTTTAACGAGCTGTTATAGGAAGTTTGTTTGGAATTGTGGAAATATTGCAGCTCCTCTCACTTCCCTCCTTAAAAAGAATGCTTTCACTTGGACTTCAGCTGTGAATCATGCATTCCAAGAATTAAAATATGCTATGTGCTCAACCACTATATTAGTGCTCCCAGAATTCACAAAGACATTCGAATTGGAATCTGATGCTTTCAGGAAAGGAATTGGAGCCCTCCTCATGCAAGATGGCAGGCCCTTGGCCTTCACTAGAAAACAACTTTCAGAGTGACATTTGGGACAATTCATTTATGCAAAGGAAATGTTAGCTATTTTTCATGTTGTGGATCTTTGGCGTCCTTATTTATTGTGTCAACGATTCCAAATCAAAACTGATCATCAGAGTCTCAAGTATTTACTGGAACAACACATTTCATCACCGACGCAACAAAAATAGGTGACCAATATATTTGGCTATGATTATGAGATAATTTACAAGAAGGGAAAGGAAAATGTAGTGGTCAATGTTCTTTCCCAGAAATATGAAGAAAATGGGTCCCTTTTTTCCCTCTCCTTCATTGTACCAGATTGGATCCAAGCTGTTAGTCAAGAATGGTTGCAAGACCCCAAAATTTCTAGCCTGCTCCACTAATTGCAACACATTTCTTCAGTTTCTCCAGGGTACTCTTGGAATAATGAAGAGCTTCACTACAAAGGTCGTTTGTATTTATGCAAGCAATCCCAACTTAAATCCACAGTGCTTTCTAAACTTCATGCCTCACCTACAACAAGGCATTCTAGATTTACCAAAACCTATGAAAGGGTCAAACATTTATTTTTTTCTGGGAGGGTATGAAACAGGATGTTCACGCCTTTGTGGCTAAATGTGAGTTCTATCAACACAACAAGGGAGAAATTGTGAATCTTCTAGCACACTCCAACCACTTTCGATTCCCCCTGCTATTTAGAGAGATATTTATATGGACTTCATTGTAATGTTACCTAAATTGGGCAATACGTCTGTCATCATGGTGGTCATCGATCATTTCTCCAAATATGCTCATTTTTGTGCTCTTCAACACCCATTCACAGCTGCCACAGTGGCACAAATATTCATGGATAATATCTTCAAGCTTCATGGCATGCCTAATTCTATTGTCTCTGACAGAGACCCCACTTTCACTAGCAATTTTTGGCAAGAGTTGTTCAAGCTACAGGGCACCCAATTCCATCTCATCATTTCCTATCACCCCCAGATGGATGGTTAGACTGAAGTTGTCAACAAGTGTTTGGAAAAATATTTGAGGTGTTTTCCATCTGAGCAGAAAAATCGGTGGGCTCGATGGTTTCCCCTAGATGAATGGTGGTACAACACATCTTACCATACAACTACTCGCATGACTCCTTTTGAAGAAGTCTATGACCAAAATCCACCATCTATTCTCTCTTATATGCCAGGGGTCTCAAAGGTTCAGGAGGTTGACAAAAATCTTACAGTTCGAGAGGCTATTCTTCATTCCCTCAAAGACAATTGTTGACCCAAAAGTCTGCTCTAGGCTCTGTTATCACACAATTTGTAACAAGGATGAAGGCTAGAGGTTGAATATGAACACTGGTGTAAATGGAACCAATCCCACCCAATGTCACCTCAATGGGATGGTTCTTTCTGTTTAGGGAGGTAAGTCCCAGGGGAGACGTCCCCGATGACCTGGGGTTTTGAGAAGGCAAATGATTATAGGATAAAGATAAGTTCCCCCCCTGACAAGTCACCACCGAGCAGATAGTCCGGCTAAACATCCAATAAAAAAGTATAACCAAAAAAAAGAGATGCACCTCCCTGAGACAAAGCAACAAGAAAACTAATATATGCAAGATGCTCACTTGGTTAGTACTTCCTATAAATCAATGACTATCTAATACACATATAAGCAATTTGATAATAAATATTTATGAAGTCAATGTTTATAAAATAGCAATGATA
The DNA here is from genome assembly GCA_032191745.1 of Picea mariana. Taxonomy (NCBI): domain Eukaryota; kingdom Viridiplantae; phylum Streptophyta; class Pinopsida; order Pinales; family Pinaceae; genus Picea; species Picea mariana. Next base: position 8,368 of record JASDQU011378197.1, on the reverse strand, counting down.
AATATGTCACTTCTTCAATAAATGTTAAAACGATATGGCATTCAATGTAAAAAATCAACACTTTATTCAATTGATGCCTTTAAACCACCATTCAATTTCTTATAAGAGAAACGTTAGCTGCACAAATGATATTGTAGCAAGGGATAACAGAAGCAGTAGGTTAGTAGGGTTAGTTTATAAGCTAGGGTTAGTAGTTAGGGTTTGATTCAAAGGTATGTGAGAGTGGTTTTGATCATAACATTCACAAGTTTAGTCTTAGATCAATGTGTTTCCTAGGGTTAATGGAGTCAAAGGGAGGATGCAAGAGCTGAAGGATCAAAGAATATAATGAGGCTAAGGACTAGAGGATTAAGCCTTGAGGTGTTGCTAGAGCAAGACCTCAAGGACACAAACCCTAGGGGAGAGAGGCTCACCCTGGTGTAGGAGAACTAGGCCTCGGTTCTCTCTCCTCCTTCCTTAACTCAATGGAAAGGACGGCTAGATCTGAAAATATCTTAATACTAAGACAAGAGGGTTTACAAGGCAATGTGTTGATATGGCAAGGCTTTATCAGCAAACCCTAGAAAAAATGACTCATCAAAGTGTAGTTGAACTAGGCCCTGATGTGTCTTCTTCTTCTTAGCTCAGAGAAGTAAACCATCTAGCATATGAAGAGGGGGGAAAGAGTGTAGCTAAGGCTAGGCTCAATACTCTTCAGCATGAAAGAGTAGATTGTTTCTATGGCAAGGCTCTATCTCATTCCAACAAATAAAATGGCTAAAAATCTTGACGGGGACATGAGACAAGGACCTACAATGTGTGCTTGTCCCCTAGGGTTTATTCAGAAAATTATAACCATAAATGCAAGAGAAATAAAACTACAACCATTCATTCAAGAAGTTTTGCAGAAATTTACTTACATTTCACTAAGAAGAAGCAATGCAAACCCCAGTTGTAACACCTTCCATTAAGAGAAATGCCAAAACATGCCAAAATAATCCTCCTTCAACAAGTGCACATCAGTAAATCAGCCAATAACCCAAGAGAGGGCACAAATTTCACACCTCCTTATGGAGTGAGTAAGTTTGATGAAAAAATGAAGGTGAAAATCCTTCATTTATACAGTACCATGACCTAATTTTACATTTTAGGTCATGAAAAAGGTCGACAAGGCCAAAATACTAAATCATATTTTTTTTACATTAAAATTTTAAATTAAAACCCTAATCAAGATAAAAAGAGATTTCAATCCCCTCTAAGGGAGACGTTAGCCCCTTCTAGGTAAAATGAAGCATCCTGGAGCAAAACTTTATCCCTCCTTAGGCTTCTCCAACCTGCCACACATGCCAATATTGCCCAGTATGCCTCCCAAGATGTCCATAATGTTGTATGACATCATGGCCATGATGGGTGATGTACTAGGCCTTCCAAGGCCAACATTCCACTGAAAAAGAGCCAATCCCCCCTAGGTCAAGCTCTGTCAGGGTGCCTCTGGTGGAACGTCCTCTTTTCTTCGCTGAAAGGCCCCTAATCCATATTTTTCCTATCTCTTCCCCCCTGATGAGGTCTCAACATCCATCTAATGGGATATTCAGCCCCATGGAGGTCTGAAATGATCATCTCCCCATGTGTACCAGTCCAAATGGTACCTTTCCATCAGGCATGGTCCTGTACATCAAAAGCTACGCCCTCCATGGGCTCATCAGTCATAGGGATCATAGAAATTCCAATCACATATCATCATAAATATTATTATACATGTGCATAAAATCCCTAATACATCAGTTAACAGCTCAAATATGTTACACAAGCCTACAATACAAGTCTAGAGAAAAGGACAAGGCATCCTATTGGGCTAGTGTCCACTAGAAAAGGAACGTTTTCAGAAGAGACCTCATCCAAGCCATGTAAGTGGGTGATGTGGTCAGGGTATGTCCAAGCATGTGGGTGCAATGAGGGCCAAGGATGAAAAAAACGTTACCTGTGGGTGCCTTTGTAGAAGGCGAGTTGTACCTATCCTGGATGCATTTTTTACAAGCCCATTCTTTCCTTTTTATTCTTCATTCTTTTTATTCTCTTATTCTTTATTTCCTTTTTTGTTCAAGAGCTAATCAGGGGACACTACCCTGGCGTGTTGACCAGTGGTGATAGCGCTACCCATAAGTACATTCACGGACATGAGAAGGTTGGCTCGAAATGAGACCCCCTTTCCCTTGGCCATGCAACCAAGAGTCATTGCCCTTGCGTGGTAACTAGTTGGTGGCAATGTCATGCTACTAGGTACCCATGGACCTAATAGGTTGGCTCGTGATGAGACCCCCTATCCTCTGGTCAGGTCTTTTTTAATTACCTTTTTCCAAGTCCCTCTTGTTTCTTGCTAAGAAGCCTTTTATTGCTTTCTTGGGGATCCCTGGGAAAAGCATCTCGAGGTTTTATTTTTAGTATTTTTTATTTTACCACCTTGATTTTACTGTTTGGGCCTTTAGCCCCTTCTTCCCATGAGATAAGGTGTAGTCCTAAAAATAGGTCAACCCAGTGCCCGGACAAGTGGGATGGGATAAGTGAGCGGGAAACAAAATGAAAAAGTGGTGTTGTGATGGGAGTGGATGATGGATTTTCAGAAATCCCCCCTAGTGGAAAACCAAAACCTACAGACATAGGCTTGCTAGGGAACCCTGTCAATCCCCCCAAACATGGTCAAGTGGGAAAGTGTGAGATCCAAGCAGTCGTTAGAAATAAAATGAATCAGATGCACACATTCAATGGTTTTGATGATCAAAGTGACACATACCATGATACCTGGACTAATTACCTCATGGAGCAAGAACCATCTCTGACACAAGACCAAGCCGATGGTGATGGATGTTGTTGTTGCTAACAAGATAAAGATGTTGGAAGAAAGAAAAGGTAGGCCCTCCAGGGCCATGCCAAAGTCAATCTTGCTTTTGGTACTCCATGTCTAGGACCTGTGGGCCTTGAGACATGATCTCCTAGTTATCCCTAAAAGTGGGGGATAACATCTCGCTCCAACTAGGGGACATTTGCTCACCGTAGAGCGTATGAGAACCTCAACATCTCTAGAATAACCTATTTACCTGCTTGATCTCAATAGCAACATGCATAACCAATTGGGGTAGTAATGCCACCCCAGCATATATATATGTATAGACTGAAACAAGACAATCATAAGTATGAATGTGAAAGCCAACTACTTACTGTACTTACCTGTTGGCTGGATGTTGAGTGTAGTCAAACAACCAGTGAATCCAATCCAACAACGTCCCACGATACCTTCCTTTGTGCTTCATCATAAACCAAAGTAGTGATAAGTCAAGAACAAAAATAACATGGGTTAGAATATATATCATATCATCGGAAGTCACAAAGTCTAACTCATGGAGGCGGGTGGGAGGGATAAAATCATGCCAAGTCATTCTTTGAGGAAAGTACTCAATCCACTCCAGGAAGGGGTCATGAAAAGTCCAAGGTTCAGAACACCAACTCAAAGGGTCGGCCAACTGGATACCTAGGATGTCTTCACACTTTGAAGCTCGGGAAGGGATCGACAAATATCTAGCTGACAACTGGCAAACTCTCAAGGGAAAGTTAAAAAAATGAGATGATGGACTCAAATCTGTAGTTGTCAACCAACCCTTGGATTCTCAGGTTTTCTTCAAAGGAAACTCAATAAAAATTATATAATTCCCAACTACACCTTTAATGATACAGCAAGGTAAGGTAATAAGAGGTGGTTGGAGAAAAAGGTCATGAGAATCCTTCTTTACACAAACAATGTTCTTAATCCTATCAAAACTTGAGCACAGTTGTGGTTGATAGTCATCTTCATAGAATAAATACAAATGCTCAGAGGATAAATCATCAAATTCCTCAAGGTATGACCAAAAATCATTAGGAAACCATAGCATCAAGTCATACTTGGGTGTCAGAATAAGGTCAGGTTCTTGTTGCCAAATGTCAAAATTATTAGTAACTTCATGTGATAAATGAAAAGGAAACTTTCGGGAATGACCCTCAATGTCGTAAATGGGATCCCCATAATATCCAATCACATCCCATTTACGTTTCCCGACATGTATGAACTCATCAATGTTATCAACAAAGGCCTCATTCTTATCAAAACATGAAGGCGTTAGAACATCCAACACTCCTTTGCTCTCTACATCATAAGATAAAAAATCATTAAAATTTTGGAAGGGGAAATAACTCACCTTGTTTAATCCTTCATGTGCATGAGATTCAATTGTTTGGATAACTTCATCAAGTAGAAGATCTACCTCTACATCTTCATTCTTGAGATATAGAGGATCTAGCTCGTCCAAGGGTTCCATTTCTTCTTCACTCTTTCAATCATAGAACAAGGTATCATCAAAAAATTGGAAAGGAGAATAACTTACTTCATTCTCTTCATCTTGTGCAGGAGGGATAGGATCTTGGAAAGCTTCATGAGACTGAGGATCAGTTACTGGTGCTTCATCCTCATAATTCACATCTCTAGTTATGTCTTTGTTGCATTCTATTGAATTATGGGAGAGGTATTTCTCCTCTTCAAGGGGTTGGAAATTTTCTTCATAAACCTCATCTTCTATATCAGAGGATTCTTGGTATTGATCATGATACGTTTTCCTGATATCTTCCACAATATCAGTGGTGAATCCTTTTTCATCTAAGGCTACCATGATATTTTGAAGGACATCTTCATGCGTTTGGCAATGTGGCTTGGTAAAGTCTATAAACCTACTGATGAGGTGTATGAAAGATGATATACCCCTGTCTTTGCAACAAGCTTTAAACCAATCTTGTAAGTAGGAGGGCAGAGTGAGTATGAATAATTTTATAAGAGCATCCTCTCCTCCCAACTCTATATTTCTCATATACTCCAAAAAGTTTACGATGTGAGGAGTTGGGAGGCCCAAAAATATTGGAGAGTTGTTTAGCCATTTTGTATCAAAGTAATTTGGGTATCCTTGAAAACTTTTGAAATCAATACTCGGATACATTTGTTTCCAGTGTTCCATGATCCCATAACTTGGAAATATCACATATTTGAGAGTAAGGTGGCACCCTGGAAAAATTTTGTGGATTCGCCAGGTAATCTTGTAATAATAAGACTCTCTGAGGCAAGGCTTACCGAAAAGTGTCATCTTGAGGATAATTGACTCAGTGTCCCCAGCAACGGCACCATTTTATTTGCTGAAATGAGATAGAGCCTTGCCATAGAAGCACTCTACTCTTTCATGCTGAAGAGGATTGAGCCTAGCCTTAGCTACACTCTTTCCCCCCTCTTCATATGCTAGTCGTTTTACTTCTCTAAGCTAAGAAGAATAAGACACATTAGGGCCTAGTTCAGCTACACCTTGATGAGTCATTTTTTCTAGGGTTTGTTGGTAATCCTTGCCATAGCAACACATTGCCTTGTAAAACCTCTTGTCTTAGTCTTAAGCTATTTTCAGAGCTAGTCATCCTTGCCATTGAGTTAAGGAAGGAGGAGAGAGCACCAAGGCCTAGTTCTCCTACACTAAGGTGAGCCTCTCTCCCCTAGGGTTTGTTTCCTTGAGGCCTTTCTCTAGCAACACCTCAAGGCCTAATCCTCTAGTCCTTAGCCTCATTATATTCTTTGATCCTTCAGCTCTTGCGTCCTCCCTTTGACTCCATTAACCCTAGGAAACGCATTGATCTAAGACTAAACTTGTGAATGTTATGATCAAAACCACTCTCAAATACCTCTGAATCAAACCCTAACTACTAGCCCTAGCTTATAAACTAACCCTAATAACCTACTATTGTCGTTATCCCTTGCTACAATATTATTTGTGCAGCTAACATTTCTCTTATAAGTAATTGAATGGTGGTTTAAAGGCATAAATTGAATAAAGTGTTGATTTGTTACATTGAATGCCATATCGTTTTAACATTTATTGAAGAAGTGACATATTTATCATTGTTATTTTATAAACATTGACTTCATCAATATTTATTGCTAAATTTCTTATATGTTTATCAGATAGTCATCTATTTTTATGAAGTACTAACCCAATGAAATAGCTTGCATATATCAGTTTACTGTTGCTTTGTTCCAGGCAACTGTATTTCTTTGGGGGTTTTACTTTATTATTGGCCTTTGGATGGACTATCTTCTCGGTGGTGACTTGTGATGGGGGAATAACTACTTTATCCTGTAATCCTTTGCCTTCTCAAAACCCTAGGTCATCGGGGACGTATCCCTTGAGCCTTACCACCCTAAATAGAAAGAACCATCCCATTATGGTGACATTAGGTGGGATTGGTTCCTATTACGCCAGTTTGACTTTCCATTTTATAGCCTTTTATCCTTGCTACAAACTGTGCGATAACAGGCTCAACATGATGTTTTACATAGTCATTACTCCACAAACATCCCTTGGTGCTATGGTTTCATTCAAAGAAAGTGGTGGGGGTAATAGTTATTATGGTCTCTCCCATTGAAAGAGTATCAGTTGGCTACCTTCTAGGGGTTGTGAACCCTCCCACATCATTTCAAGATTGTTTGGTTCAAGTTTCATGAGCTAAGTACACAGTTTACAAGAATTTTAGCGTTGGCCCCCTTCGTTTGTCACTAGGTGGGTCCCTTGGATATGGGGTCCATTCGAAATGGATAAGATGAAATCTAGTCACAATTCGAGAAATACAATGCTTCCATGTTGTACATATCGGGAAAATCTTTCCAACAGGCTATCATGAGCCCAATTCCGAGTCTGTATGACCCCGTACGGAGGACGCAAAGTTAGCGCCACCCGAATGGCCAAAACCAATAAGTGTGACTTCCTGGTCTGATTTTGTTCAGATTCTTGTTTTAAAAGAAAATTCAAACACATACATGGTGTAGGGAGGTGCGAGAACTTTCCAACGGTATATCCCTTGCTTGGTTTTGACCCTCAATTGGTAAGAACGAGCTTTCGCAAGTTCATGACCAATTTCAGACACCAGATTGGTTGCAGTTCTTAGGGGTTTAAAACGTGTTGGTAAATACTTTTAAATCAGAGATTCAACAATGTCATGCTGTAATAGACTTATATACCTTTCCAACAGATCCTAATTTTCCTCATTCCGACCTCAGATGGCCCAGTTAGAGTTGTCACAAGTTGGTCAATTATTTCGGGCAAAGGGGGACAACTAACTCGCATGGCAGGGTTTCATGATAGCTAAAACAACCATTAATGGCCCTGGAACAAATATATATGGACACCTCATTGAATTACTTGTTGATACCTTTCTGACGGTACCTCATTTTCCTCAATTGGATATTGTATGGAGATTTGGTGCCTTTCGCAAGATTGGGTGTCATGTGGGCTCACCAACAAGTCAGGGGTTTTTGGGCTGACAACTGTTCCGGGCTGAAATTGAGGGTTGAGATTGCATTATTTCAGATTGGTGATAGTGTATTCTCAATGGGCTTGTCGAGACCTTTCCAATGACGTGCCCTACATCCAATTTCGATTATGTCTCACCTGGAAACTTTTTGGGGCTAAGTCAACAGTAGCAAGGTCAAAGTCAAAGTCAAAGTCAAACTTTGACTTGCACAATTTTCAAGGAATATTAAAAAAAAATTGAAAAAAAATTATAAAAAATTCTCAGAAATTATGGAAAATGGAGGAGAATACATGCAGCCTCCTCATGCAATTTTTAGGAAATTATTTTTTTTGAAAATTGGAAAATACAAACCCCCCCCTCTCCCCTCTCTCAATCCATTTTGACATTTTGGCCAAGGGGAGAGGGAACTATGCAACAAGATTCCATGGAAGCAGGAGGAGTTCTCCCGGCAACAAGTGCAACTCTGCATTGGGCAACCAGCCAACACCATGCAGCAATCTTCAGACATTGAGCCAGGTAAACCCCCATTCAATCTCATTTCAATGGAAAAAAAAATATTGTTGGGTGTGGTGAAATGTGTGCATAGAAGGGTGTTATTTCTGCCTTCGGGATGTTTTTCTGAGTACTAGTTCAAATTTCATGTCATGTTTGTTGCTTCAGGTTTTCTGATTGTTGAAATCAATTAGTTGTGTGTGAAAAAGATGTAAAGGGGAGGGGATTTGAACTCCTCTTGGGCACCAGGCCCAAGCCTCCATGGCCCCTTTAGATATTTAAATTTTTGAGTTGGACTGAAATTGCAGGCCTGTGCATGGCCATTTGCAATCCCTGGGATTTGAACCCCAGCCCCTGTTACACATTATTTTTGTCATCCCTATGATCGTTAATGATGTAAACCTATCTATTGCCTTTAGAGGGGTCACAGTGGCCTGAGTTCCTGAAGAGAGAAGGAAGAAGAACTTTTCCTGAGAAAAGAAGTTGCATTTTCCTATGTAAAAACCTTATAAAGAGAAATTTCCGCAGG
>JASDQU011378193.1:4843-24048 GCA_032191745.1 Picea mariana | reverse complement strand
TTTACCCCTGGGCCTTTAGCCCCTTCTTCCCACAAGACAAAGTGTAACCCTTCAAAGGTGATCCTAATGCCCGGACCAGGGGAATGGGATGGATGTATGGGAGATAAGATGTAAAGTGATAGTATGGTGGGAGCAGACGATGACTCTTCAAATCCCCCCTGGTGGCTAACCAAAACCCATGGATACAAGCTTGCTAGGGCACCCCGTTAATCCCCCCAACAATGGTCAAGTGGGTTAGTGTAAGATCCAAGCAGTTGTCAGAAATGTAAGGAACCTGATGCATATACAAGAAAGTTATAATGATCAAACATGACACATACCATGATACCTTGACCAATTACCTCATGGAGCAATAGTCTTCTCTGATGGAAGCCCAAGCCAATGGTGATGGATGCTGTTGCTGCTGATAGGACAAATCTGGCGAAGAAGAAGAAGGATGGGCCCTCCAGGGCCATGCTCAGGTCAATCCTGCTCTCAGTACTCCATGTCTAGGACCTGTGGGCCTCAAGACATGATCTCCTAGTTATCCCTAGAAATCGAGGATAACAGGGTCGACACTTTGGGGAATTTAAGAATATCTTATACCTGAGTTGTTTGATCAAGATCCCCTCAGACACATACCAATTTTCAAGGCTACAGGATTGAAGAGATTCATCCCCTGTGTTATACTTTAGTCTATCCTTATTTTTGGTGTATGTGTGCTTGTAAAATCCTTCCCTCACATCTCATGGATATTTGTATCAGATCCCCATTAATAAAAGCTCGATAAACAACTTTCATAACATGTACAATGTAACTGTGTGTTGTTTACCTTACGATATTGAAGTGATTTCCTCTTTCATGTCATTTTTTCTTGTATTTAATGATGTGCAGAGGGTACCTCCATGGATTTAAATATATGAAAATGTTTACTATTTGATGCATGGTTTAATGATCTGGTACAACTTCTATAATTGTTGAATTCTTAATTACTCGGCATGTTATTCTTTCCATAAAATGCAAATATAGTCGATTACAAGTAAAGTTATTCTTAATTGCTTAACACATTATTCTTTCCTTCGTTAATTGGTCAACTTCACTTGCAGTCGACTAAGGTGGGAAAGGAAAAGTCGACTATATGCATGAAAAGTCGACTAAGGAAGACAAATCAACCAAGGGAGAAACTCAATCAAACAGAGGGGAAATCTAGTTGACTGCAAGTGAAGTTGACCAAAAACCGAAGGAGAAAAATAACACGATGGAATGAGTCAACCAAAAGTTAAAAAAAATATCTACAAGATAAATTTGATATTCAACAACAAAGAAAACATCTAGGGGGCGAATTTGGTAACATGCGAAGAAGAAAAACATGTATATGGCTTGTGGGAAAATAATAAGTGCTCAATCAACACAAGATTGTGAAGTATGGTTTGTATACGACCCATGGGCAAAGGAAAACGCCCTAAAAAAGTTGAAAACATGATGCACAACCTGTTTTAAAGGTATAGGCACCAACTAGCAGCAAATTTGACTCTGGGAGTGAGATAAAGTTCCCCAACGAATCTTAAAACTAACTTAGCAACTTTCATGTAAATACCAACTCGGGAAGGAGGGCCTCCAATTCCCAACTTCAAAATGGATGTACGGGTGTAGTTAAGAGCATTTGGTCTAGCTTACTGGCTCATTGGATCCGTATTGATAGAGAACAAAATAAAATCATAACTAACACATATTTCTTTTTGCTAAAACAATACACAGACAACCATTAAATTACAGTGCAGACGACTTACCACTTATAAACAATGCATCCACATATAATAACCATGCATAAACTCATAATTAACCCTAGAAACCCCAACATTCAATTGTCTTTAGCCATGCTCTTTATTATGAAGCAACAAACAAGTTATAGGCTCTCGGGTTTATCTCTATGCTCCTCAATGACTTATGGGAAGCCTCCTACTTCATTCACAACCAAAAAACCCCTCTCTCATTGTGGAAAAACATGATATAGGAGAGTGGGTCGATTAGGAGGATAGTTGGAAGGATAACATCCCCAATGCTTCAACTTATCCCCTGTCCATTTCTCCACCTCATCTTTGTTTGTTTGTCTTTTTCTCCCAATGGGAAAACGTCGCATGAATGTCTCATATTTTCTTAATAAATTATTTCTTTCTGTACAATATACTTCCGGACTTCACATCTCATATGTTTGACTTAAGACTACATTGAATACAAGGGTAGACATCAATTGTGATGGCATGGGGTCCTTCATGCCAACAAGTTGATCTCCTTCATCGTTCATAGCCCTAACATTGCCCATGTTGATCTTCCTAGAGCCTGTGTCGATAACCAATTGTTCTTGTTCAGATCCAATTCGAATCAGTAACAAAGTTTCATAAATGGACAAGCATGCAAGAAAAATTTCTTCTTTTCTTTGATGGAGCCTATAAAAACAATCTCAAAGTGGTAGGTGGGATGGGGGATTAGGAATGGTGACTGTTATCGCACAATTTGTACTTGCCCAAAGCCTAAACGCAAGTAGGCTGATATTGGCATAACACAAGGGTAATCTTGTCACTGTCACCTCAACAGGGTACCCCTTTCTATTTAGGAGAAGGAAAAGACCTACTCCAAGGGAGACATCCCAAGACTTGGGGGTTTTGAGGAAGGGAAGAGAACAGGTAAACTACCCCTCTCTCTAGGTCACTCAAATCAGGTTTTATGTCTTGTTGGATGAAGCAAAGGAGAATAAAGTGCACCTTCCCTTAACCAAGACAACAATAAATGTTATAGCAAGTAACAAATGATAATGATGCTTCAACAAGACATTAAACTTACAAATATATGTTGGCAGTCTATGTATGCAGTGAATGGGAAATAGATGATAGCAATAAGTAAATGATACAACTACAATTTATATCAACAAGAACTCACTTATGTAGACAATGTGAACAAGTATTAAAAGCATCAAATGATAATGCGTTGTCTTATGTGAGTTATCTAAATATATCAACCAACAATTGGATTTAAATAGGTTGTCAAAATTAAATATAACAACAACAAATCAGAGTAATGGAAACAATGATTAAGCTTCATAAATGTACTTCATGAAGGCAATTAAACACACACTTTAACACTTATTAATAGTACCTTTCCTTATATAAATTATGGGATGACTTAGATGGTTAGTAGGTCAATATAAGCTGCAAAATGATAGTTGTAGCAATGATTATGAAAACAACAACTCAGTTGTTAATATTTCTAGGTGGCAGCGTTATCCACAACATTTCACAGAAATGAGAAGGTTGGCTCGTGATGAGACCCCCTTTCTCTTAACTATGCCACCAAGAGCCACTACCCCGGTTTGGTGACGAGATAGGTGTTAGTATCATACCGTTATATGCTCATGGTCATAATAAGCCAATTCATGATGAGACCTCCTATCCATCAACTAGTACCTTGAGTGTTTATATTATATTGTGGGTCCCTCTTTCTTACTGAGAAGCTTTTCATTGCTTTCTTAGGGATCCCTGGGCAAAGCATCTCGAAGGTTTCAAAATTGGCTTTTAACTCTTTCCAACTACTCTTACCCTCTGGGGATTTAGCCCCTTCTTCCCACGAGGTAAGGTACAACCCTTCCTAGTGTAGCCAATCCCAATGCCCAAACAAGAATAGGGGAGATGGAAGGAATGAAAATGGAAAGTGATAATTATGGAGGGAACGAACGATGAATTTTCACAGATCCACCCAGTAGAAATCCATCCTAAAGGGAAATAAACTTCCTAGGGCACCGTGTCACCCTTCCAGGTTTGAACGAGGCAAAGAGCATAATTTCCGAGAAAACATCATGAAACGAAGAGGGATTCGATACAACATGTTCAAGTGCTTCAAAAATCAGAGTGATACATACCATGATACCCATACTCATTACCTCATGGAGCAAGACTCACCGCTACTTCAGCACCAAGCTGGTGTGATGGATATTGTTGTTGGTGATACATGGACTGCACTAAAGAAAAGAGGGGCCCTTCAGGACCATGCTCAAGTCGTTTGGGTCTCAGTACTCCATGTCTAGGACCTGTGGGCCTCTAGACGTGATCTCCTTAGTTATCCCTAGGCTAGGGGATAACAATGAAAAATAACCAAGTAGAGGCTTTCACTCTATAAGGGATTGATCATGCTTTGCGCTTTGTAAATTAATAATGTATTGATCTTTGGCAATTCTTTGCTAGTCTTTAGACAAGTGAGAAAGGCAAGCTACAAACATTATTCTTCCCTCTCTAGAATTATTGCAAGAACGTTCCAAACTTCAAATCTATTGAATCCCTACACATTATCCAATCTTGCAATACACAAGTGGATGATATGGTGAACAAATCACTTCTTTTGGACAAAGGAGCATTTCCTAAAAATAGGGGGACCCTGTCAATTATCTTTATCCCATGAAAACCAACATAAGGATCAAATTATGGATTAATGTCCAAGAACAATTCAAGATCAATTAGCACTTGGAGTGGATTGAGGAGGGTGGCACATTTAACCCACCCTTCCTCCCTGAACTTCTCTAACACTTCATCCTACGAAGTCAAGGTGGGAATAATAACACCGAAAGGATGGAGAGTTATTGTGTAGATGGGATAATTCGCCTTTAGGCCTGTCTGATGGTTGGAAATTGCACTATTATGTGTTGGATAGATTCATTTTTTGGGTTCAAGCTTGTCATGTATAGTGGCAAGTTTAGTAATCATAGTGTCGTGGCCTATTTGATTGGTCCACCATTTGGAGGGATTGGCTTCTTTGGTGGCAATTGTAATAGTCTTCAGCTCTATCGGTAAGTGGGTTGGCTCTTTTCTTGAAGGGTTCAATAGTTTATGAGGCGACCTTAATAAACTTGGAAGTATGGACAATTATGTCTTCATTCAAGTTGGTGTGATCACAATTGAGCACAATCATCCTAAAAAGGGTGCATATTGTGTTGTTCTAGACTTACGAAAGATATCGAGGTCTCTTTCCAATCAGATGAATGCTCTCCAACCATAAATTTATCACTTAAATCAAAGCATGGGTAGTCAACTGGAAGCACAATCAATTAGAAAATTAGTATTGGAAATGAGGATTGAATCCCACAATCAAAGGTTAGAGAAATTAGCCAAAGATTTGGACATTCATTATAACATAATTCTAGGTTTTCTTACAGTACTTAGTCTCTAGTGGCTCAACCCTTTGACCCCATTGGTTCAGTGAGGGAATAATATATGGAAGATATAATTGTTCAACATGCTTAAGCAGGACATGATGAAAAAGCTCCAATTCAACCTGCACTTGGGTCTTAGTAGAATGAGGAAGCAACCATGGAGGAAGCTCACAGTGGGCATGATTTCTCTTAATTAGCTCAAGTTTAATGTATTGTCAGGTCATATTTTTGTGTGTACAGTTTGTAAGACTTTATAATTGCTATACCATAAAAAACTAGTAGATAGTAGATGTAGTATCCATCATGTAGTTTCTTTTTTGACATTAATGGAAATTTTGGTTCCTTTACTGCAAGCTATATTGGTAATTTGTAAAATTTTATGGAAATAATTTGTTTTAACTTAGTTTGAGGATTAGACATATATCCTAACTTGTACACTTTGTAGGTACAAAAATATAGCAAACCGACATCTAAAATTTGAATCGGACATAATGACTTGGTAGTTGATGTATCTTCGAAGTTATTATGCCTTAGTCTAAAATTTTGCCATGTAATGTATTCTTTGCAATGATATGGGTTTCAATAATTTTTTCCATGCCAAGAAAATATTATGTTGACTCTCTTAAACTTGTTGATTTTGACACCTTTCACAAGAGTGAACTTGCATGGCGTTCAACAATGTCAATTGCTTAGCTCAACCTTCGAAATATAACTTTGAAATACCATGTTTTGGGATTAATATTTTGAATATAATGAGGTTGTATATTGAGGGTTTTGCTTAGACCTCATGTAAGAGCTAATGGAAATAATTTAGTTTAGGGGAGAGGGATATGGAATCGATGCCATGGAATGGTTGAGGATGGAAAAAGAAAATGATATAATTCATTTTTTGTGGTTTTTAGTTATTATGATGCAACTCAAGAGTGGTGGATAAGTCTTCATGAAGACCTTATATTAAAATACACATGTGAAGTATTTGAAAAGCTATTCTCAAATAGATGGATCAAGACATATTAAATGGTCCCATGACCCATGCACACATAAGTGGATCAAATCCCACCCCCATATCCTTCAATTTAAAAATTCAATCAGCTCAAGTGGTTTCGAGGATTGATTGTTATCCTTCACACCCAGGTTCTATCATTGCTAATGACATGTTGATACAACCTTGATCCCTAAAGAAACCAGTTTAAATTGGGTTACCATTATTGGAATGAGGGGACGTCCCCAAAGTTTTCCTGGGATATATATTCCAATATTTTTTCAAAATGGGTCTAGGCTGAGAGGTTGAGAGAATGAGTATTATCCTCCTCACCTAGGTTCAATTCCCACATGTGATATGATCGATCTCTTCATGAGTATATTGTTGTAACATCCTTGAGCCCCATGTTGACAAAGCCTCAATCTTTTGTAGAATCTACTTTACCTTGGGTATCATCCTCAAAATTATGAACTTTGGGTTAAAAATCTAAGAATAATCACAAAGAACCTTGCTAAATCAAATCACACAAATCTAGCAAAAGAAAAGAGAAAGAGAGAGAGACAAATCAGAGAGGGAAAATGAATGAAATATATTGATCACACTAAATAAGCATATTGAATGAATAATACACATGCACATATGTAGTCCAAGAGAAACAATATGTTAATCTTAGGAGTACATGCAACATAGTAGTGGTCTAAAAGAGATCTAGACACTAACTCACAGAAACCAGAATCTAACTGCTAGCTAGTCTCAATTAATTGTCAAAGAAATCACTAGTTAACTGAGTTCACACGTGTGGAATAGAGAGCAAGGCATGCATGCATGAGATATGCACCCTCCTTCTCTTAAGCATGAAAGAAGAAACTAATGCATGAGAGAAAATAAATTGTTCCATGCATGAGTTACCTCCACTAATTTAATTGAACTCTCAACTAGTCTAACTGAACTCCTAACTAAAGCCCAAATGAAGAGGGAATGCACCTTAATTTTTAGTAAATCTCCTTAAAAAAAGCCTAAAAAATAGGACACCCTCTCAATGACTAGAAATCCCTAAAACTAGGTGAGTGTGTAATATCTCCAACACCCCCCCCCACCCCCCAAAACACTACTAGGGTGTAATGAAGAATTGGTCCTGACTACAAGGCCATGTTAGGTACCCATTTTACAATGCTTCTAAATGAATGAACATCGAAAAGCGAGGAAAGAAGGAAAACCTTGTGGGAAAACCCTCCCCCTCAAAGTACAATGCATCAAAAAGAAGAAACAAGATAGTTGCTAAGAAATTGTGTCCTTTACTCCAACATGGTCACATAGAGCATGGAAATTCTACTCAGTTAAAGTATTCATGAATATGTAGAAATATGTATGGATCTGTCGAAGTCCTTTGGCAACCTATCTTGCCTTGTACCTACTCACCACAATCCATCTAGTTCCTTCTTGATCATGTGGACCCATCTGTACCCGACAAGCTTCCTGTTTGACAGAAGTGGAACCAGATCCCAAGTTTGGTTCTCAAGGAGATTCCCTACAACCTTTGCATAGTTAATCCCATAGCTAACGGTGCCATGAACATATATGAGGAAGTACTTTGCAGCCTTCCAGTAAAACTCATGTGGATCCAACATGTACCTGGAAACTACCCCTACTGCATATGATAGATCTGATTGGGTGTGGAAGAGATACAAAAGACTCCCCATGAGTTGTCAATATAGGGTGTTGTCCACCAATGGTGTATCCCCGCCATCCTCAAATCTTACCCTAGATAAAAAGGGTGTAGGATCAGACTTGTAGTCTGTCATGTGGAATCTAACCAAGAGATCCCTATCATACTTAGCCTTAGATATCTTGATGCATGAGGCATCCTGACTAATCTCTTGACCAAGGAAAAACTGAAGTTGACCCATGTCCATCATGGAAAAATTGTCATGCAAAATGTTCTTGGTGAAGATGTAGATGTTTGTATGGATTTGATGAAGTAGATGCACCAGTGAAATGGCACATGAAAAATTGCCTACATGTGACTCCTAAGATGCATGCATGGCGCATGCAAAAGTTTTTGCATGCGACTCCTGAGATGCATGCATGGCACATGCAAAAGTGTCTGCATGTGGCTCCTAAGATGCATGCATGGCACATGCAAAAGTATGTGCATGTAGCTCCTGAGATGCATGCATGGTGCATGCCAAAGTTTCTACATGAGGCTCCTGAGAAGCATGCATGGCGCTTGCCAAAGTGTTTGTATGTGGCTCCTGAGATCCATGCATGGCACATGAAAAAGTGTTTGCATGTGGCTCCTAAGATGCATGCATGGTGCATGCAATAGTGTCTGCATGCGGCTCCTGAGACGTGTGCATGGTGCATGTAAATGTTTATGCATGTGGCTCATGAGATGCATGCATGACGCATGCAAAAGTGTCTACATTCAGCCCCTGAGATGCATGCATGACCCATGTAAAAGTTTCTACATGCAGCTCCTGAGATGCATGCATGTTGTCTTTCGGATGTGATTTAGAAAATAAATATGAAATGGAGTAGACACCATATTGAACAAAAGGATGTGCAATTACCTATATAGAAGTCTCTTCAAGATGAGAGGCTTGATCTTTCGATGGATTCTCTGTTGGCTCTATCTTTTTGATCGCTTGCATGCAATCTTCACAGTCTTCCTTATTCCCAAATCAAACCTTCAATATGGTCCATATTTCATCTGGAGTTAAGAGTGATTCAACATGATACATAATTTTAGGAGAAATAAACAAGCAGATACATCCTAAAGCCATATCGTATTTGTTGAAAAAATCAATTTTCTCTTAGGCGGAATCAGGCTCTACTTTTGTTTCCATGGTTGTTTGGTATAATCCTTGATTCCTTAGCTGATGTAGAATCCTTGGCTTCCAATCAACATAATTGTATAGTGTGACAAGAATAACATGTGTTGATTCCATCATTCTTGATTGAATCCTCCTCCCAAACCTGCAAAAAATACCTCTATGCCTTGCTTCTAGGAACCTATGGGTTTTGATACCATATGAAGTTTGGGTGAAAACCCTGAAACTAATCACATACAACCTAGCTAAAGAAAACCACACAAAGCTTGCAAGAGAGAGAGAAAGAGAGAGAAAGAATGAATGTAATCTATTAATCACATTGACTAATCATATTTAATGAGTAATACACACACATATGTGTAGTCCAAGAGAAGAGATGTGCTAATCTTAGGATTACATGTGCCATAGTAGTAGTCTAAAAGAGATATGGACACTAACTCATAGAAATCGAAGTCTAACTGCTAGCTAGTCTCAATTAACTATCAAAGCAATCACCATTTAACTAAGTTCACACATGTGGAAGACAGAGCAAGGCACGCATGCATGAGATATGTGCCCTCCTTATCTTAAGCATGAAAAAAACAACTATTGCATAAGAGAAAAACAATTGGTGCATGCATGAGTTACCACCACTAGTTTAACTGAACTCTCCACTAGTCTAACTGAACTCCTAATTGAAGTCCAACTGAAGAGGGAATGTACCCTAATTTTTGGGAAATATCCTAAAAAAAATCCTAAAAGATAGGAGACCCTCTCAATGACTATAAATCCCTAAAAAACAGGAAAAATAATTACTAGATAAATGTTTAAGTGTGTAATATCTCCAACAGAAATGATGGGAAGTATTCAACATGTTTAATCAAGATGTGTATTTCACATGAAAAGAAAGATGGATAAAGGACACAAAAATATAGGAGATGCATAAAATTCAAAATGAATTGAATGAAGATAAAGAAAAACGTTCAAAATTTCAGAGGGATAATGAAGAAATAAAAGATCATATAAATAAGGATGATGAGTTCACTAAGATGCAATCCCTTAATTAAGCATTGATGAAGAAGATTCATAAATTAAAATAAGAAAAGGTGAGAAAAGGAAAGTGGGAAAACTATGAATCAAAAGAAAATTTGAAAAAGAAATATGAAGAAATCAAAAGAGGTTGCATAAGAAAAATCAAGACCTTCTTAACAATGTTAGAAATATGAACAAGTGTCTAAAAGAGTCAAATAAAAGAATAAGAATGAGGATACTACGAGAACAGTTGAAGATAATACTACCAAAACATTTGAAGAAGAAATTTGCAAAAAGTTTGAGGAAACCCTGAATACTAATGAGGTAAAATTAGAAAAGCAATCTAGAATTGAAGGACGTAAGAATCCGGGGGATGACATCACATTGCAACTTCAAAAAGAGAAGGAAGACAAGATTCAATATGGTTACCATAAAATACTTGAAGAAGTTGAGCTTGAACTTGAAGATATGCATGTTAAATATAATGGTATTATCTCAAAATCTAGAGTAATCGAAGACCAAGCACATACAATAAAGAGTGTCATTGTCTCTAAAAGAAATACTAATGATATGGGTGTGGAGAATGAAGGAAAACCATTAGCGATGGAACCATATCAACACCCTCATTACCAATAAGTTGAAAAGAAAGATGAGAAGATTGATAGCAGTATTACTAAGGAAGAAGATGGAATAATCAACAATATTTATGGAATAGGGAATCAAGGAATAATTATGTGACATGATAAAAAAATTCTTTGATGGAATTCACATCCCAGGGAAACCCTCCTGGTACTTCCCATCTTTCCGAGGATGGTACCCAGGGTAAACTGACCAATTGTAATTTTGACAATCTAACCTAGTGGGGACATCGAGTGAGGCCCAATAATATCAACATGCAGCTAGCCTAGGGACTTGACCTTGCGACCTCATACTTGCAATTCATAGCACTCAACCATTTGAGCTAACCCACAGAGCTATGCAACATGATATTATCAAAGATCAACAACTACGATAAATTGGAGAAGCTACAATAATGGTTGGAATCAAAGGATTAAAGGAAGCTATCAAGGTTTGACAATGGAAAAAATTGAATATGGATGGATAGATAATTGTTAATGGAAACAAGAGGTAGGATGATAAAGAAATCCTATTACTTGGTATTATCATATATAAAACCCTTAACTACAAAGCTTTGAGGATAGATTATTTTCAAGGGCGTACAATATTTTGTCCCTAAGGGGGATATATATAGGGTTGAATGTATATGTGATGGGATTGAATGCATATGTAATGATGTTGAATGTATATGTAAGAGGTGTCAACCTAATAGGGAGCCCACAAGTGAAAAGGGTGAACATATGTAGATGTAGGGTCAACATAGTCATTACTATAGACATGAACATATGGATGCATTGGGGTTTTCTAGAGGTTCTCCTAATTTATAAGGAGTTAATGTGAAACTCATATCTATAATCACTTTGGGAGTTATGCTCCATGTTGGCATCTTGTGCAGATTGTGAGCATGTTAGTTTATTATGTTATTTTAAAGATTTGGTACATAACAAGAAATATATGACCTTCACCAAAACTAAAGCTGGTAGGAGAGATTCAAAAAGTTGAAAGTTCAAACAAAATAGAAAATAAAAACAATAACTAGAAAGGCCACAACAAAAATCTAATAAATAGAATAGATATTTAGTGCTTGAGAGTGAGAAACACGAAGAAATGAGTTAGTTAAGTTATCACTCAACAAAATTAAACCCTCATCCTATGGAAAAGGGAATCTCGCCATATGTGAATGATCCTCTTCCTAGTGAGAATATTATACAAGGTGAGAAAGAGATTCCTTTAAGCCCGAAATTATCTTCTTTTGTATCTTGATATAAATCAACTGCTACAGTTTCAATGCCTCGTGATCATAAATAAATTTGGGATAGACCTAGATCCCCCCAAACCTACTTTTTCTCTATATATTACTTTAAGCCTTGCTTTCTCTTCTTTTATATCTCGGTATAAATCAACTACCAAAGTTTCAATAGTGTCTAATGATCATAAATAAATTTGGGATTGACCTACATCCACCCAAACCTACTTCCGCTCTGGTTCATTTAGATGAAGAATGCCCTCCCTTCCCTCTAAAGGAAAGGTACTCTAAGAAACCCACATGAAGGATTTCAAGGAAATAAGTTTGTAAAGAAGAAACTAAAGAATATATTTAGGCTTCCAAGCAACAATAAATGAATCCTTTATAGCCTTTGTATTGAATCCTTTGTATGGGGGAAGAAACCCAAATACAATAAGGTATGAAGATACACTTTTTGAATTTCAAGGGAATTGGGAACCTTGATAAAAACAAAGCATTGAAATTGTTAATTAAAAATGAAAAACCAACAATAATCATGTTGGAAGAAACCAAGTTGGCATTACAAAATTTGCTAACTAAATAACTCAAAGTGGAAGCATGCATATTTTGTTGAAAAGAAATCTAACACCCTTTTGGAGGATTATTGATCCTTTGGGACCCAAATATCTTCAAAATAAGAAGTAAACTAAAATAATACCACTGGATAGCACTACACTTCGAGGTAATTCATACTAACCAACCTTTTCAAGTTTTCAATGTATATATTTCTAAAATTCCAATAGAAAAATAATAGTGTTCCTGCTCTAACTAAATTTCTCTCCCTTTCATTTAACCAACCTTTTCAAGTTTTCAATGTATATATTTCCAAAATTCCAATAGAAAAAGAATATTGTTCATACTCTCTAACTAAATTTCTCTCCCTTTCATTGCCCTTTAATGGAATCATTGTAGGTGAATTTAACTTAATTCTATATAGTAAAGAGAAAAATGAATGGTCCCACATTCGCGATCCATCTAGATAATTAGTTGAAGATCCTATGTCCCAATTCAAATTTTTTATGCTAAACTTAGGAAACAAAAGTTCACATGGACCAACAAAAGTGGGTTTATTTGTAAGAGACTTGATATGTTTCTATCCTAGACAATAGGTTAACCCTAACCTCTTGAATTATTCCATCTTATATCTTTGATTATAAACCAAAATTTGTTTAATCTTTGCCTTAGAAAACTATGGTCCCTTCCCTTTTTAATTTCCTACTATTTTGTGTTAAATTTTAGAACCAATACACGGTAAATTATTTCATAGCAAACCCTTGTTGTAATAAACTTTTTATAAAAATCTACTAAATAAAAAACACGACTAAGTTTTAATGATTTACAAAAATAAATTAGCACAAGCAAACATTTACACACGTAATTTTTTGGGTAAAAACCATTGGAAAAACCCCCAAGGGAAAACCAATACCTTGTTGATTTTATTATTATAAAATTTGGGCTCATGTGTTGGGATAATGGCCCACCTCAAGAAAATACAAAACAACAAAATAGCGTAGCCTATCACATCTCAAGATAGGTCCTTTCATCTTGTTGACGGCTACTCCTTTATTTCCCCTTGCTCCTTTCCTCAGACCGTACCTTGCACAATTGGATGAAAGTCCTCCACCTAATCAATGAGATCTCACTATCTCACTCTCTATGTGTCTCCTCCTCTCACCTAGGTTGTCTTTTATAATCTTGAGTTTACCCTAAATCTCCAAAGTCGTCAATGGTTGAGATTAGATCTCACCTTCACTTTATGATCTAATGACTAGGATTTAATTTAACTTACTAATTTAGCTTTAATAATCACTTTATTAAAGTGAATTTCCTAAGTCTCGAGAGGTATTAATGACGACTTCCACATGTTAGACACAAAACCAATGTGGAAGTACTTGTCCGATGCTACAAACATCAACATCTTGTTAGGGACATCAAAATTTAGTGATTTGTTTTCCTCTTCGTTGTAGGCCCCTCTTTGAATATATGTCCCTAAATATTTTATTTCGGAGAAGAAAATAAATAAGCTCAATAAGGATATTAATGTATGAGTTAAAGCTAATATTTGTTACCTTGAATATTTTAGGAAAGGGGAAGGGAAACTTAAAAGCGAAGACTTGAGATAATCCACTTTCTTTGTAGAGGAAGAAACATAGGTTAGCGTTAATATTTCAAAATCCCACAAGAAGAATATTGGAGGAAAGTGTCGCATTCCCTACAGGCGAGGGATCAAAACACAAAATAGTTTCATTCTTAAGAAAATAAAAGAAGCATAAAAATAATGTATCTAAGATTCTTGTTTTGGATGGAAATATAATTCTAGATTATAACAAAAAATTAGAGCATGAGTTCATTCATTTTAGGGATTTTTTTTCAACCATGGGATTTGGTAACTAGTAGGTTTGATATGGGCTAGGCCCAAGATCAAGCCTATTCACTGCCACTATAACCCAATAGTATATCCAACATCCCACAAGCTAGATACATCAATAACTTGTGACTTTGCAAGGGTCAAGGCATCCTGAAGGCCATCGGAGTGGACCTCTATCCCAAGGGTTGTCTACCCTTCTAGCCTTATCCAAAAGGGCCAACATGTCCACTTTGAGGGAATTGAACTCAGGTGGGGAGGATAATAAACATGCTACCCAACCAAGAAGATTAAGGATATCTTATATTCAATATCCAAAAGCAAATTTCTTGAGAAGACATTGAAGTCCTTTTTCGACCAATTAAAGAAGAAGATGTCTTCCGCTCATTGTGCCTTAACAAAGTGCTTGGACAAGCTGGTTTGTCGGAATTTTTTTATTGAATATGATATATCTAGAATCGTTGAAGAGGTAAGAATCATAGGTAAATATGGAGGGGGAATAAACTCCAACTTCTTATCTCTTATCCCAAATAAAATACATCTTGCATATTCCAATAGATTCAAGTCCATATTCTTATCTAGTACCTCTTGCAAAAAAAAAAATTAACACAGTATCAAGATGATTTAAGACTCGTATCAAAATATTGTCTTAGTCCAAGAAGCCATTAACTTGGAAAAAACATCTAACGGGAAAAGAATGGTCCTAAAATTAGAAATGTAGGTTAATGCCTTTGAAAATATCAACCATGAATTTGTGTTTAGGGTCTTCATAGCCTTTGGATTTAAAAGAGTTAATCTATTTAATTAAATGTTACATTATGTCACCTTAGATATTTCTTTTAGTCAATGGAACAGAGCAAGGTGTTCGACAACACATGTATTTCAACAGAGGATGAACACCTTCAATAACCACTCACACAACCAGATCAAGATCAAAACATCGATGTTTTTATGTGGTAAAACTCCTATGGGGATAACTTAGCCTAGAGGGTTGAAACTTATCCAAGGTGTTTGATATATTTTCTCCTTGGATTTACTAGAAGATTAGGCAATTAGAACGTGAAATAGTGTACTCCTTCCAATGTTGTTTTATACTCTATTTAATAACATCCCTAAGGACAAAAATTCGTAGGATAAATATCAAGGAAACCTTTAGTGAAAGAGGTGAAATCTATGTTTTGCATTAAAAGTCAAAGAGCACATAAATTTCTATATATTGCTATATATTGTTCAAGAGTCAGACCTACCTGTAACCCTAATTGTTATGTAAAAGGTACAGGTCGGCCTAACCTTAATGTGATTAATAATAAATGTAAAAGATAATTAATCTGGTTAATATTAATTATAATAATAATTATTATTATTATATTGTGACTTAGAGAGATCGGCCCTATTGAATCGGACTTAGAGTGATCTTGGTTGCTGCAACATTTATGGTTATGGTTATGGTTAAATGCTAAAATGGAAAGAACTTCATGCTTAACCTAACTCACTGAAAAATCAACATGGTTTCAGAGCATAGGTCTTGAAAGAACCCATTGCACAAGCATCCACCAAGGAACAAATCCATCATCAAGGTACCTTATCAAATATCTCTCAATCGATGACCATTCTTCTGTTACAGGCTTGCAGGGATTCCAGATCTAAAGAC
Source organism: Picea mariana (assembly GCA_032191745.1). Lineage (NCBI taxonomy): Eukaryota > Viridiplantae > Streptophyta > Pinopsida > Pinales > Pinaceae > Picea > Picea mariana. The sequence continues at coordinate 8,129 of JASDQU011378193.1, read as the reverse complement.
GTCGTGAGGGAGAAATCATGTATACTGGGTTTACGAAATAAGGGTTGAACCAATCATCACGATATTTGTCGATCAAGCTTTTACCCATTTCATGTTTCCAAATCCGTGTTTGTCCAAAGCATACCTGCGTTTATTTATTTTACTAGACAGATGTGAGGGTCCAGCGAATATAAACTATCCACAAACCGCTCAATCGATCACTATCTCCCTGGAATCGTTGCTTTATTTTTAAGTTGTGGGTGCATTGCCTATGCAATCTGGCATAGTTTGAATATCAGTGGGATTGAACCAAACGATTTCATTCTTACCCGTGGAGGGTTTATGCAAAATTATTTCCCAAACATGTACCATAAACATGTTTGCAGCTTCAACGATTTTTCTCTTATCACATCATTTGTTATTCTGTTACTGATTTTAAACAAACTTTTGCAACGGAGTTTTCGAGCCTTATCTCCAATCGATCTGGACTGTTAGAGATACTACGATCTTGTATAAGGGCCCATCGCAACCATTGGCTCGTTGTCTACAGTTCTATCATTAAATTTGAGGCAGTCAAAAGACTGAGATAGGGTTGTGTGAGATGAACATTTGTGTTCTCTTATCGCCAAGTTTGTATATTACTCACTAATCGTTTGCCGACTCTGAGGGACGATCTCAAATTTCTTTTTGCCAATTAAAGATTTCAAACGAGGGTTTGAAGGGCGAATTAATTGTGAGTAAAATTTGATACGTGATCATTACACTCGCATTCACACAGATGCGCCATCACAACACTGAAATTTGAATTCTAATTGAGGGCACAGATAATCCATTTTTGTTTTTTTTAAAGGTGAAAAGTCTTCATCAAATCCAGGTTATCAAAGAAGAGATGTTTCAGAAATTCAGTGCTTCAGATGTGACAGTTATGGAAACACTATGCAAGAAACTATCCAACCAGGAAGGAGGGAAGACAATATGCTTCCAGCGCTGACATTGATCCAGACCCACCTCAAAAGATTGAAGAAAAGAGAGGGGAAAAGTACTTCCTCTAAAACTAAAACATGACTTAAAATCAGGTAAATCAATTGATTTCAAATTTTATAGTTGATTTTATTTTTGAATAAATCCCTAGTATGGGAGCCCTCAAAAGATTTGGACCATTATCCCTAGTACGGGAGTCCAAACCATATTTGATTGATTATTATGCGAGACAACCAAAGATGTTGTCCTTAAAGAAGAAATAACCTTTCAAACAAACCAAGAGAATCTCAGATAGAGATTGACAAGTGAAACAAATACGTCCTCCCCCTTCAACAGTTCAGAGGGAGACAAACGTTATTACAGTTGATCTAGGTTCTCCAGTTGATATGTTCAGAGATATTGCAGTAAGGCATAATAAGTCTACCTAGACTCACTCTGCAAGAAGCAAAGAAACATACAAGCCTCTCAAGGCACATCCCAAGAAAGCAAAAGATATTTTCAAACTGTCATTCAGTCATGAGCTACTTCATTAATGCTAAGACTCCTTGTCTTAGAAAAGCAACAGAAGAACGTGTATGACAAGATGCCATAACAGAAGAATCTAGCATATCTTAAAAACAAATGATGTATAAGATATTATTCAAGGACCGGAAGGGAAGTCTGTGGTAACTTCCAAGTGGATCTATAAGATCAAACATGCACCTGATGGAAGTATCAAGAAATACAAAACGAGATATATAGCCAGAGGTTTCTCACAAATATAGGGAGTAGTCTATGATGAGACACTTGATCCAATAGACCTGATACACTTCCATCCGTACTACCATCCATGAGCTGGAAACTATATTAGATAGATAGATTCTTGATGGGTTTGGATTTCATCAAGAAAGTTGTTGATCCAAACCTATATTATTACGATGTTGGTGACGAGAGCCTGATTTTGATGACTTATTCAAAAAGCCTTGTTGTTGGATACAAGTAATCCTTGACTTCTGAATTCAAGATGAAGAACCTAAGTATGATGCACTACTTCTGGGGACAAGAAGTATGACAGAGGACCAATGAAATTTTCTTGAGTCAAGGAAAATATATAGTGAAAATATTATAGGAGTTCAGTATGACAAGAATGCAAAATCCATCGTGATGGATTTAAAGAAAAAGATTGATGATGATTCAGACGATATTGATCCATAGTTGATTGGATCATTGATGTATCTGGTTAACACCAGACTTGATTCAGGCCATGCAGTGAGTGTGCTTAGTCATCTAATGAGTATCGAGACAGTCTCACTAGACAAAACATGTATTGAGATATATACGAGGCATAGTTGGATATAGCCTGAGATATGCCTCCAGTGTGAACCTGAGTTTGCAGGATATGTCGATTCAGATTGAGCAGAAAGTAAAATGGACCAGAAGAGCACGATCGGTTGATGTTCTACCATGAAGTTTGTCATGGTTTCCTGATACAACAAGAAACAAAATCTATGTGGCCTTGACTACCTCAAAAGCAGAGTATATACCATTGAGTGTGTGAAGCAGTATGGCCTCACAAGCTTCTGATAGATCTACTTGATCATGAGATGGATCCTATGATGATAACCAAGAGTCGTGTATAAAAGCTCCTTGAGAACCTAGTGTTTCCTAATGGATCGAAACACGATGAGATGGAATATTCTTATATCAGAGATATGATGCAAAGGAAAATCACACACATGTAGTACCTTCCTACACATAAGCATATTGCAAACATATTCACCAAACCAACTTGATGAAGAATGCCTTCCTAGTTGAGAGGGAGTATTGAGGACTCCAACCAAGGCAAAATTCAGATTACATCTGTGTGAGACTTGGCATGATGAAGAATGTCTCCCTAGCTGAGAGGAAGTGTTGATGATTGCAGCTATGTGAGACATTCTCCAGCTTACAAACCTGTGAGATGTGGATCATTGCAGCTATTTGAGTCTTTCTCTCAGCTTACAAACCTGAGAGAAAGCCCCTAAGAAGGGTAAGTGGTTCATGCCTAAGACAGAGATAGGAATGTGGAGATGAACTCCTCCATTCAGAGAGTTGAAAATAACTCCCGATGATTATCCAGTGGGAAAAGCAATCTGTTGAGTTAGACGTGCATGTGGTTGAGCACAAGGTGAACATGTGAAATCCCAAAGTGCCGGGTGCATCATCATGTAAACAGAAATGAAGATGATGTATTAACATCCTCTGAGCAGCAGAGTTGACGAGAAGACTCCAGATGATTCTCCTGTGTGAGGTAGTGGGAAAGAAGAGTTGTAGAGTGGGCGTGCCTGTGGACGAGCACATGTGAGCG
>JASDQU011378192.1:12074-28165 GCA_032191745.1 Picea mariana | reverse complement strand
CTTTCTGCATGTTTTTTTTAATATAAACGCAATATATATAAAAATTTATATATATATATATAATAGACGCTTCCTGGACGCTTCGCTTCCTAGGATTTTTTGAAAATGATGCTCCCGACGCTTCGCTTCCTAAAAACGCACCCGCTTCGCTTCGCGCTCTGGTAACATTGGATCAGAGGCTTGCACCAGAGAGAGAGGAGGACGTTCCACCAGAGACATCCTGGCAGGCTTGGACCCAGGGGAGTCTTTCCCTTCTCATTATGATGTAGGCCTTGACAAGCCCATGACGTCACCCATGTGACCCATGATGTCACCCATCATTTTGGACACTTTGGAGGCAGTTGTGTGCCAAGTGGCACGTGTGGTTTGATCCAGAGGCCCTAGGAGGCTTAACATTTTTCTCCTCAAGGCCAATGTTGCCCTAAGAAGGCCTAATGTCACCCTAAAAGGGCATGACATCACATTTTCTGCTTGATTTAGGGTTTATTTATGTCATTTAATGTAAAAACTGGATATTACATGTAAACTGGCCATGTCGTCTTTTTTGACCTAATTCTGGTCATTGAAACTGTATAAATAAGGGTTTTTGCCCTTGTGTTTTCCATGATCTTTCACTCACACTTGGTGAGGTCTGAAATTTGCGCCCTATTTGGGGTTACATGACTGAAATTTAGTGTGCACTTGTTGAAGGAGGCTTATTTTGGATTATTTTGGCAATTTTCTTGGTTGAAGTGTTCAACTAGGGTATTGGCCTGATGATTCTTGATGAATGTACGTAAGATTTATGCAATTCTTCTTCATTGAATGGTTATAGTTATGTTTGTCTTGCATTTACATTAAGATTATGAAATTGCTAGCTTAAAACCCTAGGAGGCTAAGCTTTCACCTACTAGATTTTGCCAAGAAATCAATTTTCTTGAAGCTTTTGCTAAGGGCCTTCCCATTGCAACACCCTAGCTCATATTGCTTCATCTAAGTCGTCATTACTTCATCTTTGAGCTAAAGGAGGAAAACTACTAGGGCCTATGGTTACCTACACCCTAGTAGCTATTTTCCCCCTAGGGTTTGGTAGTTGAAGCCTTGGGTTACCAACACTTCAACTATTGACCTCTCTTGTCTTTAGTTCTCTTACTATCATCTTTTCCTTCAAGATTTGCTGCTAATTAAAGACTCCATTTTCCCTAAAGGCACTAATCTAAGACTTGCCATTGAGTGATTGACACAAAACAACCATCAAAACCTATACCTTAAGCTTTCTACTAACCACTCCTAACATTAAAATGGCCTAATCTACTAACTTTGTTGTTGTTGTTACTAAAGTAAGCTACAGCCATCTTTTACAGCACTAAAAGCATCTAAAAGCAATTGAAAAAGTTGATTAATACACTGCCTTACTTGCTTCTGACAAATGCTAGCATTTTGATGTTAATAAGTGATTATTCTTGGTAATTTTGAAGCCATTTTAAGGCACTTATAGTGAAGCTTTTGTCTTAAAATTATTGTTGCTACAAATTTCTGTTTGTTTCACTGTATATCGGCAATTGTTTTTATTGATAAAGTCTGTGATTTTATGAACTACTAACAGCAAGTTGTACTTGCGAAAAATATATTTTCTTGTTGCCTAGTTCTAGGAAGGTACACCTTGATACTTAACTACTTCATTGGTTAAAACCCCTGGACTTTCTGATCAGTGTGACTTGTGAGAAGGGACATTCTCATAGACATCTTAACCTTGTCTTCTCAAACCCCCAGTTCATCGAGGACGTCTCCCCTGGGCCATCAACCTTAAATAGAAAGAGGCATCCTATTGAGGTGACAGTGATAGGATAACCTCCAGTTACACCAATTTCCTTTCCATTAACCTTTCCTTTGATCAAAGTACAAATTGTGCGATAACAATGCCAATTTGACGGGGGTTGTTAAATTTGGCAACATCGACAGTCATTCTCCAATTAGAGGCCATATAGGCCACCCTGAGGCTAGCCAGGGAGATTGGGAGATTCAACCAGTCTTCTGAGGTATTGACAAAATCCAGGGGGAACGTACAACCTCTGTGAGTCAAACGAAAAGCAGGACGAATGAGATACTATGTAAGTCTAATGCAAAAGTCAGGGGGAATGTACAGCCTCTGTGAGCATAGACAGTATAGTGCAAAAGTCAGGGGGAACGTACAACCACTGTGAGCATAGACAGACTAGTGAAAAAGTCAGGGGGAACGTACAACCTCTGTGAGCCCAATCAAGGCTTGTGACCCATGAGCAAAAGTCAAGGCATCTAGCAAAAGTTAGGTTGAATATAAATGTATTGATCTAGTGCGTTGGCACATGTAACATTATCCACCATGAAGAGAAATTCAAATTGCCTTGTAAAGAGTCGAGTTGTAACTGAAGTCTCAAATCTAATTCTATTTTCAAACTAAAGTGTAATACTGAATCGTAACTGAAGTCTCAAGTCTAGTTCTATTTTCGAACTAAAGTGTAATGTTGAGTTTTAATTGAACTCTCAAGTCTAGTTTTATTTTCGAACTAAAGTGTAATGTTGAGTTGTAACTGAAGTCTCAAGTTTAGTTCTATTTTCGAACTAAAGTGTAATGTTGAGTTAAGTCAAGCATGCTTTCACACCTCTATTTCGAGTCCTCTCCACTTCTCCATTCCTTTATAACCCCATTGTCACCTTAGATAAACCCTCCCCTCGCTTTAGTGAAGGATAGATCCAACACAAGGGCGGAATCTCGAGTAACCCTAGGGGGAAATGAGATGGAAAGTGAGGTTACGGAAGTGAAGCCCCTATAGGTCAAGTTGAGGAGAGATGGAAGGCTTGGGATGAAATCTCGTTGATGAGGGAAGGTTGCCAAGAAGTAGTGTACCTGCAGAAGATAGTTGTACCTGCCCAAGACACAAGAAGAGACAAGCATACAAGCCTAAAGATTAAGTGGACAAGCAAGTTAAACTTGCTATCCCAAACTACTACAGTAAACAAGTAGATTAGTTCCCAATACTTTGGCACAAACTTTAGTGCTATTAGAGGGTTGTTGTATGAAGTTTTCAAAGTAAGTTTGTAACAGCCAAGTGGATATAGCAAAGATTTGCTACAGCAGCAAGTTTCAACCACGAGAATAAGCAAGTAATCTGACAAAAAGTCCACCAATATGAAGTAGAATGATAGTAATGGCTTACAAGCAAACTTCCACGGTTGAAATGCAAGTTAAAAATGAAGATATAGAGTGATTTGTTGCAGCCCTAATGGTTGTAGCTTTTATTTAGTTATAGCTCCAAGAATACTAGGCCAATCAAGACGCTCTAGAGGCTTTAGCAAGATTAAAGCATCAAGAAAAATTTCCAACTTGAACAAGATCGATATCTCTCTAAATCACATTTACCAATGCAAACAATTTATTTCTGCAATGCAAATAAAGATTAGTGTCTTTCCAAATGGGTTATGGAGTCTTCTTGTATTAAGTTAGGTCTACTAAATCTTAGGGGGTGTAAGCCCTTTTACTCCCTTGAGATAGCAACCCTAACAAGGTAAAGTCTAAGAGGGTGTAAACCCTTTTACTCCTCATAGCAACCTTTGCAAAAGCCTTTTCAACAAACAATAATCATAAAGCTTGGTGGAGGTTGTAAACACTTATACTCCTCCAAGGATCTAGCCAATAACGACCATGGAACAAGAAAGAAACCAAACAAAGTGCAGATTTTCCTTAACAATTCCAAGAAATGCCAAGACAAACCCTAGTTACGAAGATTTTTTATCATCAAAGCAAGAGAAAGAGCCTCCAAGAGATAGCTCATCACTTCATTCCATAGGACAAGAGCTAAACCAAAACACAAGAGAGAGAGAGAGAATGATTTTGCCCAAGTGGGGCGCAAATTTCAGCCAAGTAGTCTTCTCATAATGGGAGAGCTATGATGAAAAGGAAGGGATCCTTATTTATACAAATCCTCTAAAAAGTGTTTATCCACTTAACTTTAGGGTAAACCACAAAGTAAGGGGCCAACAACCCTTACTTTTCCCTTTTACAACTTTAAATTTGATTTTGCACATAAGAAAACCCTAAAAGAAGCATGACGTCACCCCTTTAGGGTAACGTTTTGGCATTTGGAGCAAGTCGTTCAGCTTGGAGGTGAAATGTTGGGCCTCCAAAGGCCTCCCTCTCATGCGCTAGGGTCTCCTCTATCAATTCAAGACCTTTCTCCATCCAAAAGGTTCCAAGTGTCAAGTCAACCACACCACCACTCCAAAACCTATCCCTAGGGTGATGTCAAGCCCTCCAAATGTGACGTTTTGACCTCCAAAGGCAAAACGTTAGGCTTGTAGGGGCTAGGCGAGGTCATCCAAAGTGTCTCTCAACTTTCAAGCCTCCAAAGGTTGTCATCATCATCCGATGTGCGGGTCATGGTATCCAACCTGTGAGCTTCATGCCCCAAGGAAGCACAAACTAGGCTTGTTCCTCCAAAATTGTCCACCAAGCAAGGTCCTACAAAGACAATGAATACGCCCTCCAAGGATCTCAAGTCAGACATACCATGATAAGTAAATCAAATCAATAAAAGAGTCACCTAAGCATGTGCATCAAAAACCACCCCATCAAATTAAACAAGTGCTCAGAGACCCTATGCAACTTGTCAAGTTTAGGTATGGGAGGGTTGACAAAGTGACCTATTGGGTGAATCATCCCCTAAGTCAAGGAGTGTTTCCCAGGTGGAACCCCCCTCTAAGCCATGTGAAGAAGATGAAGTGGATGGGGGAAAGACTTTTGGGCATGGGGTTCATGTCCTACAAGGGATCGTAGGGTCTCATTTATGGGTGCCTTTGTAGAGGGCATGTTGCACCTTTGTTTTCAATGTATCCTTTTTCCAAGCCAGTTTATTGCCTTTTGTTTTTTAAGATGCTTCCAGGTTGAAGCCAAGGTAGGGCTTCTACCTAAGCATGAAAAACATTGCCCACCATGACTCTAGCCTGGTCACATTATGCTTCCCCAAGTTGAAGAGCAAGTGTGGGACATCTACCTAAGCATGAAAAACAATGCCCACACACGCTCTACCTTGATTGGCATTTTTGCATCGTTATTTTTTACAGGTCCCATCAGTTTCTTATGAGAGACATTTCATTGTCCTCGAGATCCCTGAGTGAGCATCTAGATGGTTTATGATTGGCTTTTATCTTTTGCCAGCTACAAACCCTTCTTCCCATGAAATGACGGGCAATCCCTTCTTGGGTCAGTACACCCGAAAATCCCAAAAGATGAGGAGGCGAGGGGATGAAGCATGGAAAGTAGTAAGTATGATTGGGAATGGCACGATGACTTGTCAAGGGGACCTCCTAGTAGCAAACCCATCCCTAAGGGTGACCACTTACTAGGGCGCAATGTCAACCACCAAGGTGAAACAAGGTAAAGAGCATAACTTCCAAGCAGATGTTACATAATCAAAAGCAGCTTTAAATGCAACACACTCAAATGCCTCAAATATTGAAATGACACTCACCATAATACATGGCTTGTACCTCATGGAGCAAGACCCAATGTCTTCCGAAAGCAAGTTGGTGTGGTGGATACCATCATGATGAATCTGAGATCTGTGGTGGTGAGGCGAGCCTCAGTCTGTGCAAGTGGACGTTGTTAGCCATATGTCTCTCGGTACTCCAAGTCTACAACCTAAGGGCCTCGAGACATCATCTCCTTAGTTATCCCTAGAAATCGGGGTTAACAAGCTTCGTGAGATAAGATTCACCAGCAATTTTGAGATAAGATTCTTCAAGCCACCCAGATTAACGATGGTGCTTAAAATCTCCTTGTTGACCTAAAATATGGCATGCAACAAATGCACACTTCACTCTATTTGTTTGTGCTTTTTCCATCAAAGAAAATTGATTTTCGGTTTCCAATGTTCCTAATAACTTTGATCTAGGACCTTCCTTTGATTGTGTCGGTGGAAATTTATGTCTCATCATGCCTTGGGAAGCAATTCAAGATGCAAATCCAACACTTGTCTTCAATGTGCCCACGCTTCCTACTACTTCCTATGAGGATTACACACCTTGTAGGGTTGATGTCCTCATACATTCTTAGACTTGATAATCACAACTACTACATGTTTCTTCTACCTATCCTTAACATAATGCTTCATTTTCTTCTATATCTCCTTTGGAGAGTGCTTATTTGATTAGCTAGAATTCTTCATCCTCAAGAGATCTGAAAGTACATGTTTACCTGTGATTTCAATATAAACGGCTTTGGTTCATGCTACATCAAGGCTTTGAGTGTCGAACAAGACCACTTGTTAGCACAAATTTCTGCACTCAAGAAAGTAAGATAACCCCGTAGATCTGGGGCAAAAATAAGTGAAACATATAGGAAATCTGCCCAAAGTGTCACCGGCAAATATCCTCTTTGTTTGGGTTGGTGCGTGACAACCTCAAAGGGCATCCCTAAGTGCTCTTACATTGATATTCACCTTGTAAATATGCAATACAAGGTTAAATAACAGCAGCAAGAAAGAGTCCTTAATGTTAGCATAAATTTAATGGAAGGAAAGAAAGTTAAAGCGCTAATAAGTGGTAATTGCTACCAAAATAAGAGGCCACATTAGCATCTAAACATGCACAGAGAAAATCCAAAAAACCAGCAAACTTTAAGAGCTAGAAGAAGAAGCGTAATCAAGCTTTATTCTACATATGCCAAGAAGTTGAATACACCATAGAGACGGATACAAAAGTGGTCCAATGTTGATCCCTGCACAAAATAAAGAAACTAAAATAGAAGAGAAAGGAAGAATGAGAGAGAGATGTGTTACTACCAAAAGAAAAATCCAACCCCAACTCTGAAGCGACCTCCTCCTTTTAATGATCCAATTCCCCTAGTGCGCCCTAGCATGTAAGAGATCTCTCCTAACTCATGCGCATTGACAAGTAAGAGTGAAGATCCCTCCTCGTGCGCCTTGTTTCACTGAATGATGGATAAAGGTGAAGTGGCCATGCGCCTTGGTAGAGTGAAGTCTCATCCTCTCACACGTGGAGTGAAGTAACCAAGTGTCTAGTCGACTAGGTGAGGGAGTGTAGTGAAGTATCCATAGCTTTAGTCCAAGTGGAGGCGACCTCTGTTGATCTGAGAGAGAAAAAAACATGTGCTTAGTCTAAGTGCAATGGAGATGCCATTCGCTTTAGTAAACTCAATAGATATACCTTGTAAACTCCTCCATGCGCCACCTCTCTCCTAAATCCATGCATGCGCCCTAGTCCACCTTAGTTAACTCATGCATGCTCCATCTAAGTGGAATGAAGATACCATGCACCTTAGTTAACTCAATCTGTGCACCTCGCAAACTCCACCACTCAAGCATGCACCTCAATCATCCTAGTTAACTCATGCATTCGACCTGATGACTCAAACATGTGCGCAGTTAACTCAAGCACCTACCGCATCACCCGTCTCATGCACGCGCCCTAGCCTTGCCATTTGTCACTCCGAGAAGTTGCCATGTGTCACAATCTGATACTGCCACGTGCCACCCCCAAGGACTACCATATGTCACACCTTGGAACTGCCAAGTGTCACCTTTGCATGGATGCCACGTGACACGATGCATGACATACTGCTAAAATTAGAAAGTGCTCGCATGTCAATGAAATTAGGCTCATTGGACTCAGTTTTCTACGAGTTTGAATATGTACTCAAATTTGACATGCAAGCCTCTGAACTGGAGCTGCTCAAAAAGTACCATGCATGTAATCTGGAAAAAGCTTATTGGAGTCTTGGGCTCACCAAGACTCTGAATATGTAATCAACACTTCCATGCGGACCTCCAAACTCTACCACCTAAAAAGTAGGAGAACTGCTAAAAATAGCAATCCTCTCCAATCTGATGAAAAACCTATATAATAGCATTGGAAACCAACTCTAGACTGAGACCATATCATTGAACCATCCTGTACCTGAAACCATGTGTGATCCAACCTCTGACTCATGAAAGCTATGTTTGGAATCAAACTCTGAATACCATCCTAATGAATTAAGTTAGCTCTTAACCCTCCAATTTGCAAAGGAGCAAATCTGGGGGTTAACACCACCCAAGCTTTGATGGGATTGCACTAGACATTTAATGTGCTCATGCCCATGTTGGATCTTCTAGCAAGTTGGAAATGTTGAAATTGTACCTATGGTTGGTATTCATAATGTGAAAAGTAAAAAGTGAAAAGTAGTTTAGTATAAATATATAAAATAAATAAGTAGTTATTTATTATCCAAGGAACGCATCCATTCATGGATGGTCACCATATGTTCTATATATATGAAACACTCATCATTGTAACAATATCATTCGAATACAATATCATCTCATTTAGAAAAATCAACATGGTATCAGAGCGGGATTGGGCTTGACTCCCTCACGGGAGGGACTAGGAAAATGAGAGAGAGAGCTTGAGTTTTGTGTGAAGATTTCCTAACCTAATTTCTTGGAACATTGACCTAATCTCCTGGGAAACCAAGTGAGCACATGGTAGTTTTTCCTGAGCTTGAGTTTGAAAATCACGGAGAACTGTAATTTCCATGGAATAGATTATAATTCGCACAGTGGGGAGCACCATCATCGCCATCGCAACCATCATTATCATCGTTCTAGAGATCCGTCATTCTCGTCTGCTTTGCTCAATGCAATCTTTAAGTCTATCAAACACGAAAGAGGAATGATGGTAGATCTAATCGGACTTACGAAATGGGTGATGTAACAAGGAGTCGATTGATGTTGTAATAAATGATATTTTTGTTTCTTCCCGCATGAATTCAATGGAACCTGGTTATAAAAATTTCTGGTTTTGGCCATGGAAAACTGAAAAAGCTAGAGAAAAATGAATTAGTCTACTCTGGCATAACAACAGGTTTGAAGGAGAAGCCATGAGAGATGCGTGTGTGTATTTGAAGCGAACGTTGACGTTATTAAAATGTTCTTTTGGCTTTGGGTTTTAGAGAGCACGACGGGATCGTTTTCGTTTTGAGGATCGGTTGTGGAAAATGGTCGGTGACCACCCATGGATTTATAGGTCGAGGTGGAGAGTAATGTAAATTTAACGAAAGGAGATCCACCTTTCCTACAAGGGACAATTATACTGTCTGTGATCGGGGACAGGTTGAGGCTATGAGGCCATAAAGAACTCATCTGAGTCGAGCGATAGCAATGACAGGAAGGATGTTGGGTTGGAAATCGTCCTAGAAGTGTCCGTTCATGAAGAGACGTGCATTGCAACATCTCCCAAGGATAATTCATGGTACCACGTGAAGCACTGGATGAAATCCCAGTTGAGAAAGGCTACCATGCCCATCTTTGGTTGCAGAAGGACTGATGTGCAATTGCTTCTCAATGTAATTGGGGCACCCTTGGTCCCAGTTTCTCTAACCTAGTTGTCTCCATCAAGAATAATCCTACTCAAGCTCCGTTAGCTCAGTGTATTGTTCATCAATACATTGCTGCAAGCAAGGGACAAAAGGCTTTGAATTCTATCAACAACCTGTATGTGATGGGGAATGGGAAGATGGTGACATCCGAGTTCGAGACGGGTAATAATGTGGTTCGAACTTGTAACCTATCCAAGGGCAGAGAGGTGGGATGCTTCGTTTTGTGGCAAATGTCACCTGTTAAGTGGTGCATGGAATTGGTAGTTGGTGGGATCAAACTGTGTGTAGGCTCGCAGATACCCCAATGCTAGGCCAAGAGTTGTAAAGTAAACTCGAGCAATGCCAAACACTACCATCATCGATATAAAGTTTGTGAATTGCACTCTAAGGCTTCAATGGTTGTTGTGGGTGATTTCATTCAACGCTTTTTGCCAACAATGTAGCAGATGGATATACAGAAGAAGGTTCATGGAAAAAGGGTTCTCCTACAAAGAGGGAGCAATCAGTGAGGCAAACTGGACAAGAAGGGTTTGCTCCAATGAAAAAGGGAATTGACCTCTAAGTTCAAAATGAAGGATCTTGGTTTTATGCGTTACTATTTGGAATTAGAAGTATGGAAGAAGCCAGGTGAGATCCTCAAGGGAAGTATGTTATCACGATCCTTTTTGAGATTTGGGACGATGGACCGCAAATCCATGACCACTCCCATGGTGATGACCTTGAAGAAACTGAGAGGTTCTGAGTCAAATTTGGTGGATCCTTCTATGTATCAACAGTTGATCGTATCACTAATGTATTTGGTTAATATGAGGCCGAGCATTTGCTTTGGTGTTGAGCCAGTTCCAGGTGGAATCGAGACATGAGCATTGGATTGTCGCAAAGAACATATTGAGATAATTGTGTGGCACGTGAAACTATGGTTTGAGATATGTCTCAAACAGTGATGTACAACTCCAAGGATATACAGATTCTGATTGGGAAGGGAGTGCAGATGACAGAAAGAGTACACCAAGAGTATTCTTCAGTTTGGGCTCTACTATGATATCTTGAACTAGCAGGAAGAGGAAGTCTGTCGCACTCAGTACTACAAAGGCAGAGTATATTGTAGCTTGTGATGCATGTACAGAAGCAGTATGGCTCCATAAGCTGGTTTTTGGATTGTTTGATCAAGCGCTAGATTCGACCATAATATACTATGATAATAAAAGCTATGTGAAGATTTCAGAGAACCTCGTGTTCCATGACAGGTCGAAGCACATTGAGATCAAGTATTATTACATCTGTGATCGAGTCTAGAAGGGAGAAGTAAAACTCCAGTATATCTCCACCAATGAGTAGATAGTGGATATTCTGACAAAGCACTTGTCCTAAGGGAAGTTTGTGTACTTCAGGGACAAGTAGGGACTTGTGGAGATTGCTCCATTGGTTGAGAGAGAGTGTTGATCTGTATCATGCTAGTACAACTTAGATATGATGCTTCAGCATCATGTTAGTATAGCTGAGATATGATACAAAAGTCTTGAGACGCATCATGCTAGTACAGCTTAGATATGATGCATTAGCATCATGCTAGTACAACTTAGAGATGATGCATATGCTTCAATTGCATCATGCTAGTACAGCTTAGATATGATGTAGTAGCATCATGCTAGTACAGCTTAAAGATGATGCAGATGACTCGCATCATGCCAATACAACTTAGAGATGGTGCATTGACACCATGCTAGTACGGCTTAGAGATGATGCAGAGGCATTGATCTACATCATGCAAATACAGCTTAGATATGATGCATTCGCATCATGCTAGTACAGCTTAGAAATGATGTAGGTGATACTCCACATCATGCTGGTACAACTTAGATATGATGCATTAGCATCATGCTAGTACAGCTTAGAGATGATGCATATGCTTGAGTCGCATTATGCTAGTACAGCTTAGATATGATGTAGTAGCATCATGCTAGTACAACTTAGAGATGATGTAGATGACTCGCATCATGCCTAGATTACTCATATAGAGTGTGGCTCAGATAGTCATGTGACACTCTGTTGAGTGCGTGACAACTACGAGACACATGTGTAGTCATGATATACAGATTCTGATTGGGAAGGGAGTGCAGATGACAGAAAGAGTACGCCAGGAGTATTCTTCAGTTTGGGCTCTGCTATGATATCTTGGACTAGCAGGAAGAGGAAGTCTGTCGCACTCAGTACTGCAGAGGCAGAGTATATTGTAGCTTGTGATGCATGTACAGAAGCAGTATGGCTCCGTTAGTTGGTTTCTGGATTGTTTGATTAAGCGCTAGATTCGACTGTAATATACTGTGATAATAAAAGCTATGTGAAGATTTCAGAGAACCTCGTGTTCCATGACAGGTCGAAGCACATTGAGATCAAGTATTATTACATCTGTGATCAAGTCTAGAAGGGAGAAGTAAAACTCCAGTATATCTCCACCAATGAGTAGATAGTGGATATTTTGACAAAGCACTTGTCCTAAGGGAAGTTTGTGTACTTCAGGGACAAGTAGGGACTTGTGGAGATTGCTCTGTTGGTTGAGAGAGAGTGTTGATCTGTATCATGCTAGTACAACTTAGATATGATGCTTCAACATCATGCTAGTACAACTTAGATATGATACAGAAGTCTTGAGACGCATCATGCTAGTACATCTTAGATATGATGCATTAGCATCATGCTAGTACAACTTAGAGATGATGCATATGCTTGAGTTGCATCATGCTATTACAGCTTAGATATGATGTAGTAGCATCATGCTAGTACAGCTTAAAGATGATGCAGATGACTCGCATCATGCCAATACAACTTAGAGATGGTGCATTGACACCATGCTAGTACGGCTTAGAGATGATGCAGAGGCATTGATCTACATCATGCAAATACAGCTTAGATATGATGCATTCGCATCATGCTAGTACAGCTTAGAGATGATGTAGGTGATACTACACATCATGCTAGTATAGCTTAGATATGATGCATTAGCATCATGCTAGTACAACTTAGAGATGATGCATATGCTTGAGTCACATTATGCTAGTACAGCTTAGATATGATGCAGTAGCATCATGCTAGTACAACTTAGAGATGATGTAGATGACTCACATCATGCCTAGATTACTCATATAGAGTGTGGCTCAGATAGTCACGTGACACTCTGTTGAGTGTGTGACAACTACGAGACACATGTGTAGTCATGAGACTATGGCAGAGACTGTGTCTCTACACAGCAGTTGTATGCTACTACAGTGGTTGTGTACCACTGGCGGACACTGTGTGTCTCTAAACAATAGTTGTATGCTACTACGGTGGTTGGTACCACTGACAGAGACTGTGTGTCTCTGGATAGTAGTTGTATGCTACTACAATGGTTGTGTACCACTGGCGAACATTGTATGTCTTTGGAAAGTCATTGTATGCTACTACAATGATTGTGTACCACTGGCGGAGACTGTCTCTGGACAGTAGTTGTATGCTACTACAGTGGTTGTGTACCACTGGTGGAGACTGTGTGTCTCTGGAAATAGTTGTGTGCTACTACAATGGTTGTGTACCACTAGCAGTGATTGTGTGTCACTGGACAGTAGTTGTGTGCTACTAGCATTGGTTGTGTACCATTGGACAGTAGTTTTGTACTACTATGGATCAACACAGTCGTGTTCTATTGGATGGCATTGTAGTAGTTGTGTGCTACTAGTTGATTGTCATGGAGATTACCAGATCACTTGAAGCAATTGTGTGTTGCTTGATCGCAGAGACTGTGATAGATGATTCAAGCTACCGATGACATGGTAGTAGTTGTGTGCTACTAGTTGATTGCAGAGCAGTCAGTGGACTACTAGATGAAGACATCATCAAAAGATACCTCTTCAAAAGATACCTCCCTAGATAAGAGGTATCATGAGACATTCTCCCCAGCATCATTAGACATTCTCCCCGGAGGGTCTTGTATGGACTAGTAGGAGGGAATGTGGACTTCATCCTAACGTGCCTCAAATGGCCAGATGAAGGAACTCAGACATTGGTTTCATGAGGAAACCTTTATATGTCAAATATGGTTCAAGATAACTTAGCTTGATCAACCCCAAGGGACTGGCCACCCCTTGTAGGGTGAGCTAGCTCAAGTCTTGTGGATACCAACTACATGACGTGTATAAACACAGGTGAATGGCCCTAGTAAGCATCG
The DNA here is from genome assembly GCA_032191745.1 of Picea mariana. NCBI lineage: Eukaryota > Viridiplantae > Streptophyta > Pinopsida > Pinales > Pinaceae > Picea > Picea mariana. The sequence goes on along the minus strand of JASDQU011378192.1, from coordinate 14,570 downwards.
GGCGGACCTTCTCCTAGATTGGGCTGCAGACCAATGGAGATAGGATACATTTATCACAAGGGTGTGCTTGTGATAGATGGGCCCAGGCGTAGTCCTTCCTTGATCATGACAAGGAATAATATGGACTTGAAGTGCTCGAAGATGAAGACCCAGAGTGAGCCTGATCTCAGAGAGAGTGAATTGGCTCAAAGGGACAGTCGCAGAGGAAGTTTCTTCTCAGTTCAGGTGGGAGAGAGACATCTCCCAAGACTGACAGACATGTGTCATGAGTCTAGAGTGAAGTTTGTATACTTCAGAGACAAGCTTTGGCATGATAAAGAATGTCTCCCTCGTTGAGAGGGAATGTTGATGTTTGGACAACATCGGGAAGACATTCTCCCAGATCATATGGCAGGTTGCTCCTAATGTTGCAAATGTTATGAATACCTCCCTAGTTAAGAGGGAGTGTTGAAATTGTAACTATGGTCGGTATTCATAATGTGAAAAGTAAAAAGTGAAAAGTAGTTTAGTATAAATATATATAATAAATAAGTAGTTATTTATTATCCAAGGGACGCATCCTTTCATGGATGGTCATCATATGTTCTATATATATGAAATAGTCATCATTGTAATAATATCATTCGAAAATACAATATCATCTCATTTAGAAAAATCAACAAGAAAGGCTAGGTTATCGTCTAATCCAAGGCAACTTCCCCACGAATTTTCATGTAGAGGCAAAAAGGTAATCATAAGATAGCATAAGATGCTCATTTCTTATCTCATAATAACTAGAGATCTTTCAAGTTTAGTTCCAGTGGAGAAAGTATTTTATTTTTTCAATTCCTACTTCTTCCTTCAAATTATCAACCACCTCAAAACAATGATCTTGAGCTTTGTTCTTCGTTGTAACATCTAATTTATCTCAGTTCTTGCCTTGCACCTTATATTGGCTTCTTGTATACACAATTAACCAATTGTGTTGACAATATCATGTATGAATCCCAACAAGCACAAACTTGATTTGATACCAATTAATCTGTAATTATCTATAAGGATTGTGCCCTCATGGTTATGTTCTAATACAACCATACCCATAATGTTTATCTATCCTAGCTTATTAAGTCACATGTCAACAGAAATCCCATGCATGTAGAACCCATAATCAACTCACCCAGTCTCATATTCACCATGCTCTTGATTTCTTCCAATCACCCTCAACTTTTGGATATTGTCACAGGTTTTTACATAACCATTGATGCTTTCATTTCTTGACTATTGGTTACAAAACCACTATTTTCCCTTTACTTCCAATAAGAACATATACAAATTTAAAATATGAAGTCAACAAAACAAATAGCATATTGCATATCAAATGATTTGCCGCTTACCATCTGGCTTGTTAATACCCATGCCAAATGCAACCTACAACATGACAAAAATATTAAAATTATAAAAACTATTGAAGGAATGTGAAATCTTGAGTGAACAGCTTAAAAGGGTCCTTGATAATGTGACAGAGATAAAGTAATAAACATACTGTGCCTACTATAACTTGTAACTTGTTTGTACTCCAACTGCACTCACCACATATAACCCAACGATCATAACATTAGTTTAATTATCATAGAAAAAAATGTCCCTTGCTAGTGAGAAAAGAACTGCATACAGCACTAAGAGTTAAAACTGTGTGCACTCGGAATAATCAATGCATTTTAAATACACATGCTTTAGAGTTGCTTTATGAATATTGACTTTCTAACAAAAAGGAATTTAGAAGAAACTAAACATTTGTTTTATTTCTTAGATTAAATCAAAACAAAACAATTGCCTTCACAATATTCTAAGAAAAAAATACAACTTCCATGAAATATTTTGATATTAAAGATGTGAAAAGGGTAAAAGAAAGTACAAGATTTTATGCATTTTTTTGTTTTTTATCTCTTTTTTCCAATATTACCCCTATTGCTATCAATACAAACCATTTTGATTCAATAATTCATCTCATACCTAACGATATTGAATACATCAGTCTTAAAGTAGATGTGAACAACATGACCTATAAGTTTACATTGTCATGGATGACACATGTTAAGAAAGTTAAAGAATAGTCTCATTAAACTTAAAAACAATGGAGGGCAATTATAAAGAACTAAAAATTCAGAAACCAAAAAGTAAAACATATTCATGAAAATGATCAAATTTTTTGGATAATAAGTCATAATTTATGTTTTACAATGGGTATCTTAACTCTCGAGTTTTCAGTCCACTATGTTGTTTCCCTTTGAAAAAAATATAACTCCAAATACACACAAACAAACACACAATCTTTGTGTAGAAACTATGCACAAAGGATCTCCAAAACTATATCTTCATTCCAATAGTCTACACAACAATTTATCAGAGTATAATCAATCCAAACAAATAAGAGCAAAACTTACACGAGATTTAATGGCAAAGTCTACTCTCCAAGATTTATCATTAAGCTCTAAAATAGCACTTATAAATCACAAT
>JASDQU011378191.1:7108-23364 GCA_032191745.1 Picea mariana | reverse complement strand
GTTGTTCTCATCATGTTTGATTAAAACTTTTTATTACAAATGTAATTATTTTTTCATGTGTATGTTTGTATCCTACAACCCATCATTAAAGAGATTCACATTCCACCTCAAAATGAATCTTATACACGATGGTTTTAATTTTTTTATACAAATGCAATTATTTTTTCATGTGTATGTTTGTAGCCTTTTGCTCATTATTAGAGAGATTTATGTTTTTTCATGTGTATGTTTGTATCCTACAACCCATCATTAAAGAGATTCACATTCCACCTCAAAATGAGTCTTATACACGATGGTTTTAATTTTTTTTATACAAATGCAATTATTTTTTCATGTGCATGTTTGTAGCCTATAGCTCATTATTAGAGAGATTCATGTTCCACTTCAAAATGAGTCTTATATACTGATTGCACATTTTGATACTTTTTCACGTTATTCATCCTTTATGAAAATAGGTTGTTTTCATTATGATTATTAAAATTATTAATTACAAATGTAATATTTTTTCATGCGTATGTTTGTAGCCTATAACCCATCATTAAAAAAATTCGCATTCCACCTCAAAATGAGTCTTATACATGATGGTTTTAATCTTTTTATACAACAACAATTATTTTTCCATGTGTGTTTGTAGCCTATAGCCCATCACTAGAGAGATTCACGTTCCACTTCAAACTAAGTCTTATACATTGTCTCTCTTACCTCTCTCATTGTAGATGTAGCATGGAATTACATATTCTTTGGGCACATAATGTAGGAATTGACATTGTATGTTCTCTAGGCACTCACTTATTCTTTCTAGTCATTTAATTTAATATTAATCGGTCATTCTTATTATTTTATTCTTTTTAGTTTTTTTAATTTAATATTATCTCATTGTAGATGTAGCATGGCATTACATATTCTTTGGGCACTTAATGTAGAAATTAACATTGTATGTTCTCTAGGTACTCACTTTTTTTTGTCCACAGAAAATTTTACTTTATACTAGTTAAAATATAAACTATTTCAATACAAAGAAACCATCACCACCATATTCAAATAAAGTGCTATAGGATATCTATTGGATATTTAATATCCATACTATCTTCCCATCCCACAAAATATGTGAATTGACTATCTAATAGCCCTCCCAAAATCTACAAAAAGAGGCAGTTCCATAACATTTAACATTACAAAGATAAATGTCGTTGGATCATATGCCCACACCCCATAGGAAAGACAAGAGCAACCCGGAACCCAAAAAAGTTCTATTGACAAAGGAGGACCCTCATGTTCCTCAACACACTGAAAATAGAAGATTTTCTCAGGTTTCTTGTGAAGTGCTTGTTTTGATATGTTGTCCGCTTCCAAGTTGTCATCCCTGTAAACATGATCAAAAATAATATGTTGAAAAAGTTTAATAAGATCAACCAGCCTATCCTTCTAGCATTCCAATGAAATCACCTGAAGATGACCTTTTTCACACAACTAATTAATTGCAATCATCGAATCTCCCTTCACATGTAAATCATAAATAAAGAGCCTTGAAGCAAGTGTTAGAAGGGCCCAAACACCCATCAATTCGACCCTTGTATTAGAGCCTGGGCCATAATTTAATTTCCACTTGTAGATGCGGTTGTCCCTTGTCTTAACAATACCTCCAGCCCCACTATTGAATCCCGTGGCTTCAACAACCCCATCAAACCATCCAATTGCACCTTTCACTTCGTCCTTTATAACTCTGTTCCTCATATCCAGTGCTTTCACCTGTGTAGCATAAGATTCCATCGCTATAGTCACCAGGGTAACCACTCTAAAAGCCGAAGGTTTTCTGTCTTCGAATATAGAAAAATTGCGATCCATCCAAATGAACCATCAAACAAAAATGGGTAAGGTAGAATGTCGAGTCCTTCCAGAAAACCAATTTTTAAAGCATTCTGTACGAGAAGATCCAGCCCAAGAACCCGATAAATTCCTATGAGTATGAAGTGTTGTCCAAACTGTGTGCACAAATGAGCATTCCACAAACAGGTGTAAGGCCGATTCCCAATTCTGATTGCATAGCACGCACCAGCTCGGTCCATTAAAACCACGATGTTGGAGGTTCTCCCGTGTGAGAATTTTATTCTCCACTAGTATCCAAGTAAAACGTTTCAGTTTCATTGGACAATTTCATATCCAAAGATTCCTCTGCCACCCCTTTACAACATAGGACCGCTTTCTCCTCTCTATTGCCTCATATATATTTTTAACTGTGATACAACCAGAAGTGTTACCTCCCGACCATCTAATTTCATCAGGTCGTTTGGAAAGAAGAATCCCATTTTGTATAAGTTCCTTCCAAAAACACGTCCACTCACAAGCTAGTCACCCACCAAGCCCCAAATCATCACTTGTATGCCACTTAGTTCCTGTTATACCCGGACACTGTTCACGAGTAGCCTGAGAGAGATAATTTGCTCCTCTTTGATTTGATTCAAGGATTAAACCATCTGAAAGAATAGTTTTTTCACCCATACCCAAAATGTAGTCCCTGCCAACCAAAATGGAATCCCCCGAACTTGGATACCATGCAATCCAATGTAACAGTATATGTATCGATTTTAGTAAGTACTTCCATACATGAGAGACCCTTATTGAAGAAACCGTGGGCGTCCTAAGCCATTCCACAACCGAGCAAGATCTGAGATACTTATCTATGATAACATGATGCCACATACCTTCCTTCATTAACACTCTCCATAAAGTATTGGCTGCCATAGCCATAATGAAGCTATGAAGATTCCTCAAGCCCCATCCTCCATAGAGTTTTGGCCAAGCTAAAATTTTCCAATTGCAGAGATGGATTCTTATTTTATTTCTAGAACCAGACCATAGGAAGTTAAACATCAACTGATGTAAATGATTCAGAATCGAAGATGGTAGATTTGATAAAGCAAGCCAATAGATTAGCTGACTTTCCAATACCTCTTTAATTAAAACAAGTCGACCTCCAATAGACAACCATTGATTGCACCAATGGCTAATGCGCTTTTCAAATTTCTCTATGAGCCAATTCCAATCATCAACATTATACCTTTCCATCTTTAAAAAGTAACCAAGATACTTAAAACCAGAAGCTAAAGAAAGAAAGTTATAGTGAAAAACGGGCTTATAGGAATCCAATATAGAAGGTTGAATGTCGTAATGAATAAAAGATGTTTTGTGGACATTAATCACCAAACCGGATGCCTCACAGAAAATATTCAAAATTCTTTTTATCTCCATCCATTCTGGTAAATAGGCTTTTGTCATAATAAGAATATCATGGATAAAAAGAAGATGGAGGACTTTAATAAACCTTGAAACTTTTATACCTATAATGTTACCTTTTTCTTGGATATCTTTTAATGCTAGACCCATTCCTTCCATAACGAGAATGAAGAACAGGGGAGACAAAAGGCACGCTTGTCTTAGCCCTCTGCCACTGTTAAAAAAATAAGTAGGTTCTCCATTGATTAAGATAGCATATGTTGCAGAACTTACACATCCCATGATCCATCTTATCATCGGTAGCCCAAATCGACATTGCAAAAGCACCAGTCAAAGGTAGTCCCAACTAACAGAGTCATAGGCCTTCTTTAAATCTATCTCCGGGATTAAAGCTTGAAGTTTTTTTTCATGGATACTATGCAGACATTCCTAAGCCGTCTCGATGGCATCTATAATTTTCCTCCCCTTCAAGAAGCCCAATTGTTCCTCTGATAATGCACATGACAGAATGGGCCTTATCCTTTTTGCAATAATTTTTTATATAATTTTATAACATAAATTACAAAGAGCTATCGGGTAGAAATCCTCGAAGGAGGCTGGACCATTGACCTTAGGAATTTAGGCGATGAAGGTCGAGTTCAAAGATCTCTTTACTTCTCTCGATAGACGAGACTCCTCCACAGCCTCGAACAAATCATTAGCTACCAAGTCGAAATAGTTGAGAAAAAACTCAACTGTCCAGCCATCGGGATTGGGACTCTTGTCCTTAGTGAATCCCTTAAGACTTCTTTAATTTCCTCTATAGTGAAAGGACTCTCAAGAGCAATGACCTCCTCCTCAGTAACAAACCTTTGATATAGACGAACATTGGCTATCTATTCTTCATTGATATTGTGATCCGATTCTTTAAAAAAGTTTCTAAAATTCCTGACTTATTCACTCTTAATAGCCTCCTGCCCTTTGTGAACCTGATTCATCTCATCCGTGACCTCCCACGGATGTTTTTTATTGCGCCTGAAGCTAGCATAGTGGTGAAAATATGTTGTATTTTTGTCACCGCTCTTGATCCACGTAGCCCTGCTCTTTTGACTCCAACGTTCGTCTTCTGCTAACAACAATTTGTTCATTTTCATTTCCAAATCTTTGATACGAGAACCCATATCAAATGTATTTTCAAGTTCTCTACTATGAAGGGACAAATCCACAATTTCCTCTTCAATAGAAATAAGTAAATGTTGTTCATCGGCTTTTCTTTTTTTTATCCATTCCTTGACACATGCTTGAGAGATTTTAATTTCATAATCAATCTATGTTGTGGCCCTTCCAACACAGAAAGTTCATGGTTATTCCAAACTTCCCAAACCAGTAAGCCAAAAGATACTTCTTTCATCAAATCCAGATTGAATTTGAAAGAGTATGGAACTGACTTAAATCCAAAATGAAAATGAAACAAGATTGGCGCGTGGTCAGAAATATAAAGGTATTCTACCTAGGAGGAAATCTAACAGAGTCAACTAGGAGAGAGTCGGAATATTCTTTCTAGTCTTTTAATTTAATATTAATCGGTCATTCTTTTTATTTTATTCTTTTTAGTTATTTTAATTTAATATTAATAGGTCATTCTTATTATTATAGTTGGTTTTTAAATTTTAATATAGATGTAATTAGTTTTTAATGTGTGTTTGCACTATATCATTGAAGAGATTTATGTGCCTCCTGAAAAATATTTTTATATATTGTTTGTTTTCTATATTGTTGTTTTTTTTCCCGCAGAAAATTCATACTAATTATATTAAGAATATAATTTTTCATACAAACCCCGACAAATTAATGCCTGATTCCTAAGAATGATATTCTGCCTATCTGTCTAAAAGGAGATGAATCAGATCATCCATACAATCAACCAACACAATCATTCCAAAACAAGAGAGCTCTTCAAGAGCACTAAACATCACACCACCTGTGACTAGAAAAACAATACAAAGAACCTAAATTCGTCACATTTTGCAATTAAAAAATGTCAAAATGATGGACATTTCCAGCAAAAACTCCATCCCATGAGTGATAAAAGAGTCTTCCACTCGCAGTCGTCAGGGATTTCTTTGATAAGAGATGTTCCTCCACATTTTTCTCTCTGTAGATATGCTGAAAGTGGATAACCCTGAAGGAAGCGGCTAGAACACTGGTTTTATTTTTCCATCCTTCAATATTTATAGCCCGGAGATTTGATTTTTTTTTAATCAATCAATTATTACTTTTGAATCCCTAAATAGTTGAATATTGAGAATATCCAAAGATTTTGCGATAAAAAGCACAGCCCACGCTCCCATCAGCTCCGCTTTGGTGTTTGTTCCCTCCCCACAATTTAAATACCAACGATAATCCATCGATGAACAAGACTTTATAAAACCTCTCACCCCGCAATTTGAGCCATCTGCCTCCGATGCTCCATCAAAAAAACCCACTGAACAACCAGTAATCCTATTTAAAGAAGCAAATCTTAATTTCATAACTTTTTCAGTCGTGGAGACACTCTCAAGTGCGTTCATGGCCTTAAGGGCAGTCACCCTTGTTGAAGGGTTCTTAACTTCAAAGAGGAATTTATTATGGTCCAGCCAAATGTGCCAGCAGACTAGCAAAGGTAGATTTTTTGATAGATCGGGCCTACTATTCCACTCATCCATACACTCATTAAGAGTATTTCCAATCCACTGGGTTCTTAATTTTAGCACCTGCAAACAATGAAACTATACCTCCTTTGTAAATGGACATTGAATAAAAAGATGTGGCTTGTCTTCGTCATGATGCTTACACAGAATACAAAAACCTGGATCAATCCACCCTTTTGCTTGAAGAATGTCCCACATCAATAACATGTTCTCCACTGCTAACCATAAAAATAGTATGATCTTTTGTTGAACTCTGTGTTTCCATAAAGAGGTTTTCTAGCCTTGACTAACATGAAATTTGTGAGAGGAAATGATTTCATTATAACAATTTTTAACGGAGAAATTCCCCGAACCATCCCCTCCAGACCAAAGAAGAGAGTTTGTTTGGTCACCCCACAGATATATTCTGTTTTTATTCAATTCAATAGTGAAGGAGATCCAATCCTTCGCATGCGCTCCAGTCAAATTCAGTTCAATACTCGTTTTCCAAGCAGCTGCCAGAGAAGTCGGGTCAATAAAGTTTGAAACATGTGCTAAAGAAGTAAGTTGTTTATCGCTCATATCCTAGACAAGATCCGAACTGAGCAACACACAGTCCCCCATACTAAGAATCGTGTCTCCTCCTAAGGCAATATGATTCCCTACCCCTGGCTTCCAACATAGCCATTGCAGAATAATCAGAAGCAATCTAAGCAAGCTTGACCACAGTCTAGAGACAACCCGTCGGTTCTGCTGAGGTTGTCTGAGCCAATTTACAAGAGAGGTAGAAGTTAAATACTTATCCATAACCACTTGATTCTAGATTCTTTGATGCATGAGAAGCCTCCATAAAGTTGTAGCATTGAGAACCAAATTAAAATGATGGAGATTTTGAAAACCCCAACCCCCATTACTTTTTGTTCTAGAGAGAAGATCCCATCTGCAAAGATGATACTGACAAGAGTCTGACCATCCATTCCATAAGTAATGAAAAATCAATTTACGGATCTTATTGATAATAGAGTGAGGTAATGACTCCAGAGACATCCAGAAGACCGGTTGTCCTTCCAAGATGGACTTAATGAGAGTGTATATGCCCCCTAAAGTGAGCCACCTATTATACCAGCCTGATATTTTCTAAGAGAACTTTGAAACTAACCAGCCCCAATCTGTTTCTTGGCTTGGACCACTCTTTATAAAAATACCCCAAATACTTAAAACCCTCTGAAAGTTCACTGAAGAAAAAATTGAGGAGAGATTTGAACGGAGAAAGTTCTTGTTCATTGAGGACTTCAAATATAACTGTAGTTTTTGACTGACTTACTGAGAGTCCCGAAGCTTTGCAAAATAGCTGAATGATCTCTTTAATCTTCTTCCAATCAGGAAGAATAGCCTTTGACATAATAAGAATGTCATCAACAAAGAACATGTGTAAATTTTTTGTCAATATAGAAACATTAATACCTGAGATCAATCCTTCAACTGATGAATTCTTCAACAGTAAACTAAGACCCTCCATCGTAAGAATGAAGAGAAGAGGGGAAAGTGGACAAGCTTGGCGGACCCCCATCTCGCTTCTGAATAATTCGGATGGTTATCCATTTACTAAGACCGTGAAAGACAAGGAAGTTGCACAAGACATAATCCAATTTGTTAACCGAATACCCAAGCCCACTTTAAGAAGAATCAATCGGAGTATACTCCAATCAATACAGTCATAGGATTTCCATAGATCAAGCTTCAACACTAGAGATTTAATATTCTTCTTTGTTATGCTATGAATACTTTCGCTAGCAGCCCCAATTGCATCCTGGATACGACTTCCTTTTAAAAATCCCAACTGTTCAGGAGAAATAAATCTGGAAAACAAAGGTTTTAATCGATTAGAAATGACTTTGGAAATGATCTTATAACAGAGATTACAAATCAATATAGGGGGAAATTCATCAAATGTTCTTGGGCAATTTGATTCCGAAATCAAGGTCAGAAAAAAAGAATTTAGACCACCCACTATAGAGCCCCGAATTCTAGACTCTTCAACCATTGCAAGAAGGTCCTCCTCAAGGAAATCAAAAGAGAAAATAAAAAATTTTGAAGTCCAGCCATCCGAGCCTAGACTCTTCTCCTTCTTGAACTGTCCCAAAACCCCTTGTAATTCTTCCAAAGTTACCAGAGAGACCAAATCGGTTGCTTCCTCTTCATTCACCCACTAAGAAAATAGTTTCATAACTTTGCATTGTTCATTGATAATCATTGTTAATGGCGCCTTGTACAAAGTTTTAAAATAATTTTATGCTTCAATTTTTAAAGCATCTTGTTCAGTTAACAAGTCGCTAGATCCTGAATAAATCTCCCACAAATGCTTTTTTGTCATGTTGTGAGCAACCACTTTATGGAAACATATAGTATTTTTGTCCCCACTTGAAATCCATAGGGCTCTGCTACTGAGGCGCCACATCCCCCCTTCACACTTAAGAATTGAATTTCTCTCTGTTTCACTCTGTTTCAAGGATGAGAAAAGTTCTAAACTATTAGGATCCTCCATAAGTAACCCGATATAGTGTTTAATCTCAACTTCCAATAGTAGTAGTTTCAATTTTTTGTTTTTCTTATTCTCCTTATACCAGCACTTGGTTAATTTTTTAACTACTTGAAGCTTCCATAGTAGGCGCAACTGTTTATTCTCTTCCCGAAGGAACATATGATCTTTCCAAGTCTTGTGAATCAAGTCAACATAATCCTTCTCATTGAGCCAATCCGCGTTGAACTTGAAGGGAAAACTTTTGTAAAATGGGAGTTGTTCCATTTGGAAGCACATTGGCGCATGGTAAAAAACGAACAGGGATTCGACCTAGGAATGATAGTTGCCAGCCATAGAAAGGAGTTGTTTTGATACAAGAAATCTATCCATCCTCCTAGAAATAACATCCTTTCCAGACCGACCATTCCTCCAGGTAAGCGTTAACATAGCCGGTTTAATGTCCACTAAATTATTCGACTGAAAAAGGGTTTTAAAATAATCATCCATATTCATTATGTTACCAGATCCTCCCCAGGCCTGTTCCTCAGCCAAGATAATATTTAAATCACCTGCTAAAATCAATTTTGGTAAACTTAAGACACCACTTTCAGTGATCGACTTCCAAAAAGTAATTATGTTTTGGAAAGGCCCATACAAATTTAAATAAACCAGCTCCTGATTAGTTGCTATGTTTCTTCCAGATAGTAAAATACCACCAGCCAAATGAGAAGCTTCTAAAATGAAAATAGAAGGGTCCCAAGCTACTAATAGACCTCCAAATTTTCCCACAACGCTGACAGAGAAAGCAACCCAGGAGGGGCGTAACCATTGTAAAAAATCTCTAGCCTTTACATCACTGACCAAAGTTTCTTGAAAAAAAATAATCTCAAGACAATTCTGATCCAAAAATCGATGAACCGAGGCTGCTTTGAGGGTGCCTCCTATCCCTACGATATTAAGAGAAAGAAAAATCATTATTTAGATATCGCCAAGGCCTTCATTGCTCTAAGAGGCCCATTCTCTGGGAGAAGATCAAAAGAAGTTGGAGGCTGAGGAGGACCTTGGGCCAGCTTCTTACACCCAGTCCTTGTTTTTAATGGTGAGAGCTCTATGCCTAGACCTCTAGACTGCATAAGATCTCTTCCCTCTTTAGCTGCAACAGAATTTGAGCTGGAGGCCCCTAACTGGGAATCTTGAAAAAACCTAGCCTTCCCCTGAAAGATCGGTATCTTATATGCATTACTTAAAACCTTTGTAGCTAGTACTAGGGAATCGATAACTGCCAAGAATGAATGTTCCTCCACCTCTGAATCCTGAAACCCTTGAACAAAGGAAAGGATAGGGCTCGCCGGTAAAGATGGAGAGTGGAGAAGTGTGGAAGGAACTGACAGTCTCTCTGATTTCTTAGCAGTAAACAAATAAAAAAGAGAAGCCTATAAAGGAGATGAAAACTCAATAGAATGCCTAGTCAATGGCATTGGACTCAGCCAACAATTCGGTGCTAAGGTGGGCTTGGAAGAAGGGAGCGACTCCTTAAAAACCTCAGGGGAAGGTGAAGAAAAACCCTGTCCCACACTTTTCACATCCTTATGAACTAAAGTAATACTAGATAACAAGTTCGACTTTTCTAATGCATCCAATTCTCCTTGATTAAGTGTTGAGAAAAGTGAGCGACAAAAATTCATTAACTTACCAGTGAATGAAGAATCAGGGAAGGTTTTAAAACCCCTCCCATAAACAGAGTGTGAAAAAGCTTCGTGAAGGGAATCCTCATTGGTCATGTAGTCCAGGCGATCTTCACCTAATAAGGACTCTTATGATTTTTCATCTGACATTAAGCCTCTACAATCTCTTCGAACATGACCCGTGCACCGACACCTACTACATCTAAAAGGAACCCCCTTATAATCTAGCTTCTGCTTAGTGTGACGAACTCTCCACTCAATGTCCAACATCTCTGGTAAGCCTTCCTGTATTTCAATATCCGCCAGGACTCTCCCCACTTTCTTTTTTGAACTTGAAAAAGACGAAGCATCCAGTGAGATAAAATGCCCCAAGGGTTCAACTATACCCCTTAGAGCCCCCTCATTCTAGAAATGTATCGGTAGCCCTGGAAGGAAGATCCATAAATGCCTATGATGGAATTATTCTGTTAGTGGGTCAAAGGCCACCCACCATCTTTTTAAGATTAGGCTACAACCTCCCAAAACCCAAGGACAATCTAAGAGAAGAGTAGAATCCTCTGGACTTTTACAAACAAACCCCATCCAACCCTTTGTAAGAAAATGGAGTTCTGGCTTGTACCCAAGAATAGGAATCCAAGTTCTCACCATCCATTCAGCAAAGGGATCAGTAGCCAAATAGGCATAGGAAAGATGTCCCACCAGTCCACATAAAGTGAGTCTACAGGTCTCCTCCAGACCCACATCTGCCCCCAACAACACCTTCCTGAGTTTTTTTATTAGTCTTCCATGCTCTCTTTCGAATGCCCGACTGTGGAGGGAGAGTAGGAGAGATCCTAGCTCTCGAGGCCCCAAGATTATCCTTTGTTTGTTCTTCATAGAACTGATCTGAAGCTTGTCCTAGCTGAAAATAATTTATGTTAATAGCAGGATTGCCCTGTTTCTAAGAAATAAAAGCTTGAAAGGGCTGGTCTGCCTTACAGGAACCTAAGTTTAAACCCAAGGCAAAAGAACCGACCCCAGGTCACCAGAGTGTAGAATTGAAGGACCAGTAGGAACCTCAGGAAGGACTCGAGGTTTGTGGTTATTAATCCTCTGCCAGACAGTCTCCATCTCGATATTGGACAAGGAGGTGACGTCTATGTAGGGATCTTCACCCCTCTCCATCACAAATGGTTACAATGGTGGACCCAAGCACTGAAGAGGTCAGAGGCACCGAGAAAATACAGAGAAAAAACAACTCAAACAGTCTGAAAGGCACTGGAGACTAGGAGACCTCCAATAGAGAATGAAAAACTAGAGACAAAGAAGCCCCACTAGAAGGAAGAAGAAAGAAGCTCTTAAACCATAGTTGTCCACAAACTGCCTCGAAAACAAACAAATCGATGAGTCACGGAAGACCAGAACTGTCAAGAAGTTCACTAGGGTAACTAAAGGGGTAAGACAACATAAAAGTATTAGTATCTCACATAGAACTAAGAGCGACTCCTCCTCTAAATGAGAAAAATGGACTTCCCTCTAACTCTACAACCTAGCTGAAGAGACTCCTTCCATGAGAGAAAAGATCGCCTCCACCCAAACAAGAAGACGCCCCCTGAAACGATCAGCTAGTATTTTCCTCTTGGTAGTAAGTATCGCCATTTTCAAACCAATTATAGAGCCCCCAAAAGATGTTTGGCTCGCAAGGTATTGTCGATAAGAGTGTATATTGTTAATTATATAAAAGTGTCTCTATATTGTTGTTGATGTAGTGGTAGATCTTGTTTCTTTTCTATACATGCCTTACCCTCAAGTATCCTTTCAAGTTATTTCAATATTGATCATAGGTGGTTTTTTTAGTTACACTCAAGTATCCTTTCAAGTTATTTCAATATTGATAGTAGGTGGTTGTTTTTATAGCTTTTTTTTTCAATATCTTAAATGCTTTTAATTAGTTTTATACATGTGATTTGATGTGTTGTGTTTGTAGCATATTTTTAGAAAAACTTTTGTGTCACTCAACAAAATTATTGTTTATTTCTTCTATTATTTTATATGAATTAAATCAATAAAAATTATAATCAATCATGTGATTATCTTTAAAAAAAAATGAAAGAAATAAATAAATTAGTTTTCAACTTAAAAATCGGCTCTACAACTAGGGTTTCAACTTAGGTTCCATGCTCTCTGAATCCCCCGCCTTCCCAAGACAAATGGCAAGAGAGGGGGGACAGGTGGCAGGAGCAGCTGGTGGGGAGAGTTAATACCCCAAGTCACCACCCCCAACGATATTAATTCCTCATGGAATACACCATAGGGGATATTAACTCAGTGCGCCTACGAAAGCCCATGGAGGAGCGCTCCATCCAGGCCACTCATACTAGAAAATTGAACCAGTCTCGTCAGTCTTCAATGGCTCTCAACAACATAAAAACTGACCAAGGCGCCTGCTCCCACCCGATGTTTGCTAACTACCACCTCTGTTACGTGCTTCTTGGCCCTTCTAGCCTCCTCGCTTACCTCCAGGGCGACCTTTGCATTTCCTCAGACCAACATTGCTCTCACTCCCTGGTTCCCACCATGCCCCGAGACAGAGGCAAGCCAAGGCATTCCACTAGGAAAAAAAATGCCTTCACTCGAGATAATCGTCTCACAGCTTCTCAGAGAGCCTTGATAGCTCATTTCAGCCAACCACACAGACCCTCTAGCAAAGCTCAATCCACCCTGCGTATTCCCAAAGAGGAAAACCTACCCACCTCGCCCCAGACTCAAGCTTTTCTTCCCATACCCATTCCCAAATCCAAAAGCTCGTCCCCGTCTGAGCTTTCTCCTCAGCCATCCCAGCTCGCTTCAGCTTTGCCCAACACAGTCAAGGAGGAAGCACTTCCGTCACCTCAGTATTCGGGCATGAAGGTGGAAGAAATTGAGCCACCTCCTCATCCTGGCCCGAGCCTTGTTCATTTGCATGAGTCGCCCGTGACTCTCAGCCCCTCCACCTCTCGAGACTTTCATCCATGCTGGTGGGAAGAGGGATGCATTGTGGAGGAGGAGATCTCTCCAAGTTGGAAACTATCTAAAGATGGGGAAGACACAGGCGAGGATGGTGCTACAGAAGGCAATGACGGTGCTGACAAAGGCAATGACGATGCTGAAGACATAGGCAAGATCGTTGAAGAAGGAAATGACGGTGCTGACGATGGCTCACACCACACGTTTCATCTCGAAGCAGAGTACTTGGAGCTTCTCTTTGACATCCTACAACGGCATGATGAGTAGGAGCATGACCAAAGAACCATCCATCAATGTTTAGATATGTTATTTGAAGCACTCTCAAATGCCCCTTCTCAAGCTCAATGCCCCACCTGCAAGTAGAAGTTCGTCCTATCCTACACCGTCTATGGATGTCGAGGTTCCCCAAAATCTTGACGCAACCCACCCCTGTCTCTGGTTCATGTTAATTCTCATTTTTAGAATGAATAGTGATTTTATTTTTACTCTTTTTTACAGTTTTGTAACCATCATAGAAATGGCGACTCTGGAAGAAGTCTGCCCTAGGCTAGTTATGGGGAAAGAATCTCCTGCATCTTTTGCTCCAATTTTTGTAATTTGAAACTCTGCAACTATGGTCATACCATCGTTTGGAGCCACCTGTTCTGATTTCCCTTATGTGGCAGAACAGGTGGTTGCCAAACAATTTATAGATGTACACTCATGATTCTTTTTTGTTTGTTAATTGGTCCGGACCTTCTTGGCATCGGGATTAACCTTTGGCTTGAGAAACCACGACTCAGGGGCATCTAAGCCATCAAAATCACCCGGGGATCGCAGCCAGCCTAAGCCACACCAACCCTTAACATGGTTGGATTTTTTGTCCCCGCAGGTTTCGAACCGGTAACTTTTCAACACGGAGTGGCTTAACAACACACTCCATCACCGACTGTCCTACACCTCAGGAACATATGTACACTCATGATGATATAATACAAGGATCTCTTTTTAATTTACCAAAAAAAAATTAATTTTCTAAAATAAATTATTGAAAATACAAACAATTAATTAAGAAGTCCAATAGACTTTTTTTTTAAAGATAACATGATCATATCAAAGCCACTCTAAATATCAAATTTATTATACATCATAATTGTAATTGGATATTAAATTACTTCAAATTTTTAATTAGAGAGAAGAATACAATAAAAAACTATCATTATAATAATTTAAAGAATATATAATCTAAATAATCATTGAAATTACTATCAAAATATTTTATTTCTAAATAATAATTGAAAAAATTATTTATAATCATATAAATATCTATTAAATATGTTCACATTATCCACACAAAATTATCAACAATATCTTTAGTGTAATATCCATTGAATATGTCCATTTTTTCACCACAAAATTATCCACAATATATTTATTATAAACATAAAAATGTTCATAATTATAAAAAATAACTTTTCACTATAAAAATATATATATATATATATATATATATATATATATATATATATAATTTAAATTATCATCTAAATTGTTATCAAAATATTTTATTTCTAAGTAATGATTTTAATAATAAAATAAAAAATTTATTTATAATTATAAAAATAACTATTAAATATATTAACATTATCCATTATAAAAATATTCTCTATCTTTACTATAATGTACATTGAATATGTCTATATTTTCCACCACAAAATTATCCGCAATGTATTTATTGTAAACATAGAAATGCCCATAATAATAATTTAAAAATGTCTGGGACAAATAAACATTTTGGAAATGTTCACAAAAATGTCCATAAAGATGTTTACAATAAATTTATATAAACTATTAGTTACGTATTTAATTGCATTTTTAATTACATATTTAATTGCAGGTCTAAAAACATCTTTAATTAAAGGTGCATTAGAAAATATAACTAAAGTCTCAAATATGAATATATTATACAAGTTTATATAACTTAGGTTACTTTGATATGACTTTCATCCCAAAATTAAAATATGTTATTTATTATAAAAATATTTAAATGGCGTTTTCATAAATTATTATTAATTCTACTTCAACTGGTGTATATTTTCTTACATATTTAACTGCATGGCTAATAACATCTTTAATTCTAGGTGCATTAGAAAGCAGAACTAAAGTTTCAAATATGAATATATTATACAAGTTTATATAACTTAAGTTACTTTGATATGACTTTCATCTCAAAATTTATAAAATAGATGGTAAAAGATTTTGGTTATTTATATTTTATTTTTTATAAAAGAAATTAAATAACCTTTTTTAAAATTATTATTTATAATTAATTCTATTTTAACTAGTGTACTATTATAATATTAAATATTATACTAATATTAAATATTCTACTTTAACTAATGTACTATCATAATATTAAATATCTAAAACATTATGTCAAATTTTATTATAAAAATATTTAAATAACTTTTTTTTAAATTATTATTAATTTTCCAACATTATATCTATGTTAAATTTTATTGTAAAAATATTTAAATAACTTTTTTCTAAATTATTACTATTTCTACTTCAACTAGTGTACTATTTCAATATGGAAGGTCCCAAAAATGGCAATTATGTTAAATTTTGTTTCTCAAGCATGTAAAGTTAATTTCTCAACTAGGATATTTAGTTGTATCTGATACAAAGAATTTGGCAAGACATGTAAAAGGAGTTGCATGATAGAAAAGAATTTGGAAAGACATGTGAAAGGAGTTGCATGATACAAACATTTAGATAATATTAGAAGAATAAAAAAAATATGTAATTAACATTGGGACACAATTTATAAGTTATTTTTTTAATTTATTTTTTTAAATAGTGGTAGAGTGTATAAAAATAACTAATAAACATGAATCTAAAAAACAATTATTATTATTAGGAATTAAAAAAAAATCATCATAATCAAATATTCACTTGAAAAATAGTATGTGAGAATTAAATTATAAAAAGCCACACTTATTACAACTATAATCAAAATATTAAAAGGAACATTTATTACAAGTAGAATTGTCACTTATTACAACTATAATCAAAATATTAATCAAAATATTGAAAGAAACATTTATTATAAGTAGAATTGTCAAAAATTTATAGGAAAAATGATCTCATATCAAAGGTTAACTATTCTTAGTATATGAGGGTGAGGATGAGGGTGGGGATGGG
>JASDQU011378189.1:9307-24048 GCA_032191745.1 Picea mariana | reverse complement strand
CCAGGCATGGGTACCCTGGTTACAAACCAGGGGCCCTGGTTACTAACCTAGGGTCTTTATCAATATAGGTCCCAGACCACATATCCCAGGAGTGCACTGGGTGCCCTAGATCTCGTCTAGGGTCTTATCCATCTTCCAGGAGAATGGCTCTCGCTGCTGCATGTAAATTTAACAATATCAATTATCAACTTTGTGACTTTGAGGAATATAGATCAAAGAGGGATAAATTTGGGATATTGATTAACAACTTTGTGGCTTTAAGGAATACAGATCAAAGAGGGCTAAATGGGGGCTAAGATCAAGGCACATATCAATGGATAGAAGATTGGTGATGATGTTTTCTAAATGGGCGAGACTTTAGCTACAAGCTCTATGGGCATGCAAGTCAATGTACGACTCATTAAGTGATACCAAAAGGAACACCAAATGACACAGGAAGTGATCGGTAGCCTATTATTGTACCTAATTTATCTTGCAGGGTGTTAGTTAGCCTTTGCCCCCTGCATCAAAAATATAACTACTCCAATCGTTCAGCCTGAGCAAATGCAATTTATTAAGAGAAATTTCATCCTAGACAATCTTATTATAGCTTTGGAAATTCTTGAGTGGGCAAGGGAAACCAACCCTAAGGTTCTTTTTCTCAAGGTTGACTTCAACAAAGTGTAGATTACAATGAAGAGGGATTTCATTTTTTACTCTCTTGGCTCGTATTTGAGAGTTTTTTCACGAGGGAATTCAGATTTCTCTTTTCAATTGCCTCTTATAAGGTATAGGTGAATGAATGGTTATCATAAGTTGCCTCACAAGTCCATCCAACAAGGTTGTCCTTTGGTTCCTTATTTATATGTTATTGCAATTGATGCCTTAGGTTATTGTTGGGTCTAAAACCAACACCAACTGGTAAAACACTACCAAATCTTTAATCAAAGTCAGCGTAAATCTAGAAAAACACTTAACAAAATACCATAAACATTAATAGTAATCATTTTCATTATTGAATGATATAAAGCAAAATACTAAGCAAATCCAACATATATTCTTGAAGTTATATTATAAAGCAAAATATTGGTCAAGGTTGTGTCCACACCCAACAGTTATATTCTTGAAGTTGCTCATGTACGAGATCAAATTAGATAGATCTCCCTTCCCAATGGTGAGCAAATATTAAATGTCCATTTTGCCAATGACTCAAGTCTCACTCCAGAACTATCCCACGATTTCGTCAAAGGTACCATTACAATGCATTGCCTCGATATTTTCATTGCAACCATTGGAGCTATTGCGAGTGCAGAAAAAATTGAGGCTCTCATCATACTATAAGAAGACTTGCTTATATGGCTTAACAAGAAATAGCAACTCATTCAGTGAGGGCATACTATCCACTATCTAGGTATCCCATTTAGAATTGATATGCCTATAAAGGCTTTTTGGGATTGGATATTGGGCAAAATTCAAAGCAAGCTTCAACATTGGGCAACTAAATACGTTCCTCTTGCAAGTCAAATCACTATCATGCATAGAATCTTCATTGCATGCCATGTTTGCTACTCTTCCTATTTATTTTCTTCTAGTACAAGGTACAAGCACATTAAAAATGTTTCTTTAGCATTTTGGGGGAGGGAGGAGGGAAAAGGAGCCTACCTTTTATTTCCTTAGACATATGCACTTCTAGAAAGAATGAAAGGCTATTGGGTTGATAGATATGCTTAAGGGACTGTGCTAGCAAGTAAATGGGTCATCGGGCCTATATGCACCAATGCACCTTGACAGATACTTGTGCAACACTGCATTCAAAATGCTACACATGTAACTAGCATGCGTTGATGCAAGAGCATCTAGATATGTATCCATATGTGGCAACACAGAGTATGAGTGGTGAAAGGTTGTGTGTGGGATGTGAGGCAAGTTTGGAGGCACAAGGTATTGGCACACAAAAGAAGTTGGTGCAAAGTAACGAATGCATAGAGAAGCAGATTGAAGGTTGCACAAGAAAATATGAGGAGTTTGGCACAAGAAAATATGAGGATTGTCGACATGGCTATAAGAACAAGACAGGAAAGAATGAAGATGGATTGTTACTAGCACATAGTTGAAATTATTTGAAACCCAAGGGTTGAAGGAGACAAGGAAAAAGTTATATGTAACGAAGGAATTCAAGTTGGCACCAAGTTAGATAAGATTGACTCCAAATGAGAAGAGATTGGCACCAAGGAAAAGGATTGGTGGGTGCATAAGGAGACTTGGCACTAGAATGAATGGATGCCAAAGAAAGAAGAATACAGAGGAAGAGTCTTTGTACAAACTACAAATTGTGAAAGTGAGACAATAAGTCCAACAATGCAAACGTGTAGAGGAGCAACGCATGAAGGGTGTAAAATCTACAAAAGGAAGTAGGTAGAGAAGAGGAGGCTCAGAGGATTTGAAAGCCTGTGTGAGATAGTTGGGCATATGTTTGTATATAATCTATTCAAAAACTGAATAATGTGAATGAGTAAACCTTTATGCTATTCTTGTTACATTCCTAATATTTTGTCTTGTTTATGTTGAATACATTTTTGTTCTTTATTTCTTTCTATGGACACCTTGTGTGGTAAAAGTCTGGGCACATTAAACCTAAGTTGTGGGAGAGTTGCCCTATCACTACACCACTAGCCCTTACGGTCCTTCTGATATAGTCGGTGCAACCAAAGACTTTAAGCTTTCAAGTTCATGTATTCTCAAGAGGATATGGTAAGATCGATAATTGGTATCCAGACAATAGTATGAAGACTATTTGGACTATTGTCACGAATGTGGTTTGGTTGCATGATCAATTTGGAATTTTTGTATGAAAAGAGAACTTGGGTCAATTCCCTCCCTTGCATTGAATAAAAGGCTTGCATCCATTGGCTAATTTGTAGGACAAGAACGTTGGAAAGTGGTTATCAAAGAGAAATCTTAATTTATCAAAAAGACTAATCCACTTTTACTAAAATATGTCAACTGATTCTCGATGTTTGTTTAGTTAAGCTAAAATTGGATGCTTGTGGACCTATTTACATGATTACAATTTGGAAATGGTCTTATGTGAAGCCATTATATATTGTCAATCCAAGCAACTCCATGATAAGATTCGGCCAACTAGTTCAATAACATATCACCTAAATAAGAAGTCGAAAGTCCAAGATCACAAAATGTGGATAAAGTGTCAAGGCATTTAAAGTCCTTCATAACAGTTTTGCAATGAAGGAATACAACATAGTATTGGGCTTACAAATGGATGTTGGGCAGTCTGCCACAAACCTAAAATGCTTAAGCATGTGATGTGGAATTGTGAAGTTACCAAAACGTTTTGGGACTGGATTGTTGTTGATTACAATATTCTCCTTGTTTATCTTCTTCATTGGACAGAGGTTGTGTTTGGGGGAAAGTGAATGATCCAGTAGGCTAGTATGAGTATATAGGATTTGATTAGGAAAACTTGCATTTCTTTCTAGTGGAAAAGTCATTGTCATGTAACTTTACAAGAGGCAAATACTCCATTCAACCAAGAAGAAGTTTCTACATTCAAAGCATATTTGGATCTCTAGATTTCAGCCAAAATAGCTATTTCTTTATGAAACATAAAGATACTTTTCAAGTGGAAACATGGATATACTAACTCTCCTTGCTTATGTGAGAAGGGGAATCTAGTGTGCCTACTCTTTTGCTCGTGCATGTGTTAATCACGATGTACACATATATTTATTTCTAATGTAGTATATGCTACATTTTCAAAAGAAAGAAAGAAACAAAATACGCCATAACAATGGATAAAACCCTTTGCATATGGGAATCACTGTCTCACTTATCTACAAGAATGGTAAAAAACTTGTTGCAAATCTAGGACTCGCCACCTAAACTAGCTAAGCATTCCCATGCTAGAAATCCCTCCCCCAAATACGGAGGACATAAAGGGTGTTACTAGTCATTAAGACTCTCCATCTAAACTAACTAGACATTCCCATGCTAGAAATGCCTCCTCCAAAATTTAGCTATGAAATGAAGGGTGTAACTAATCACTCACACAATGGTGAAACTAGTGATTACTCCTACAAACTTGTCATGGTAGAATTCATCTCATGGAATTGCTTCCTCAATGGAAGAAGACTAACAGCACAATTGGAAATTTCTAATTTCTATTTAGCTAAAAGTTTAACTATTTGCTCAATGTTTGAGCTTCACCAAGGTTAGGCATCTCACCTTTTAACTCTTACAACAAAAATCTCCTTAGCACATGAAGTCACAACATGGCCAAGATCCATTTTCCAATGGTAATCTCGTTGTATATTCTAGGATGGGATCTCCAATTTTCTAGCATAAAGCAAAACTAGAAAAAAAAAGATGAGGAAGGTAATGAATGATTGCCAAGTCTGTCTCTTTTCATGCATTGCATAAAAATTAGAATGCTTGTAGTAGGAACAAGCAAGCATTAATAAGAAAAAAAAATTGAGAAAGAAAAAGTTTCTAGAATGAGCGTGAGAGGTAGACAAATAATAATTGGTAGATACTAAATGTAAAAAGAGGTTACTTTCTTTTAAACTCAACATCGGGTAGTTACCTTCATTAACTCGAGACTCAAAAGGAGTGCATTCTCACCCTTTTATCATTGACATGGTTTGGAAAAACATACAATCTTTCAACTTAAGAATTCAAACACCTGCATAAAATCATCTTCTCTTTCTCATCACGAAGATTCCTAATTTGCACCATGAGTGCTTTATGTGACAACATTTGTGCATGAAACTTCATGTAGTCCTTAAGGAATTGTAACCATTGCCCTTTAAATGAGTGGACTTTGAAATTTACTTGCCTTCATATGGACAAGGCCCTTGCCCTAAATCAGAGGAAAACTAAGCATAACAAAAATATCTAACAAATTACATCAATGGATTGAAAGATTACAGCGATGGAAAGGTTATTATGGAATCTCTTCAAATACAGAACTTTGGCATCACACCCACATAATTAATACAAGCATTTCATCTATATTATACGGCCTTAAAAGAGGCCATGTCACCACTCCATTTACTCCAGGGCATCTTACCTACATTTTGTTCATTGTTCCATTTACTATCGTGTGCATTTCACACACATAATGTACAAAGATGGTGTATCAAACAAGGGGTTGAGCGTGTGTTTTTAAAATAAAAATTGTCAAATTTATTTTGATAACTAACATATTGGCACCATCTGGTGTCGATATAGAGTAGCATAGCATTCTAGTTAAAACTACTATTTTTCCAATTCGTGATGTTTAAAATGGTAGGAGAAAGGGGTCCACAATATTCAAAACAAGGTTTCCTCACAACAAGCGCCCACGAATTACCACTCGAGTTGATCATTACACCTATATTTTGTTCACTACTCCATTTACTCTTTTCTAGGGCGGGACACTACATATACAAACTCTCGACCGTCTCGTTGGCTAAGCTGACACACTATGAGGGACATATTGTAGAAAATCAGCAACAAAAGTACACTAACTCACATAGGACTTTTGTCAAACACTTAGTAAACACAGATTTTTGTCTTAAATGAACTATGATATGTAATAACCCACATTCAGCGATATCATAAGCAAAAACACACATTACTAAGCAAATAGCAGCCGAAAATAACAATGAACAGCAGTCACAAAACACATGTGCACACTCAAATTTTGGCAACCAGCCAGGGAAAACCCCAGAATGGGGAAACGCAACAAGAGAGATTTATTATCAGCTTCAAGAAGTACAAAAGCTACAGCAGTAATACATTTGGCAGCAAAAGAAACACACTTACAAACACCCACAACAGTCCCCAAAATCTCTGCCTTGAAAATAGTGGCCAAAATTCCATACTACCTGTATGGCCCTGCTGAGAATCGACACCTCGAAAGCAATGCCAAACTGTTGATGTACGGTCTGATCAGTAAGGCTATTCTGCAGCAAGAAAAACCCTCAAACTACCTCGATTTTCGTGCCACAAGTTGCCTTGAAAATCATGCCCACTTTCCTGTTGTACGGCCTGTACGAATCCATACAGTACGACCTCCCACTCAACAGTAAACTTCAGCAACTTCTCACAAAAATTTGTCTTGGGATTTGTGCCCACATTCTCTTGGAATCCGTGCCAAATCTGTTGCATACACTTTCCTTCCAGCTCTCTCTCAAATCTCTCTTGACTTGTCTTGCACACTACCCTAGGCTTACTATTATAACTGAAAATGACTTTTCACCTTCCCCATCCCTAAATCCAATGGCCAAGATCTAATCTTTCCTTTACAAGATCAAGGGACATGATTCATTCCCTCCAAAATAAATCACTTACATTTACTAAAAATTTTTTCCAATTTATGACATGAAATCACTTTAATAAAATATTAGAAGGTCACTTTTACAAAAAGTCACTTTATTACAACTTTATAAAATGCCTATTACAAAGTTAAGTGCCTAGTAGTGCAAATGCAAGGCCACTTCCGCATACAAGATAAAACATGCAGAGTACCTCCTGAGCTATAAAAGCTAACACTCCCTCTTAGCGAAGGAGATACTCGCTGCCATCACCATCACCTGGTCCTGTCCTCAAGTCCATCACACTGTTCGCAGTAGGAGCTCCCTCTGAACCTGGAGCCAAACTCAACACCTGCACTGAACTCGAACTTGAAGACCTCCTCCTGGAAACCACTTTAAATCCTGAGATCCTAGGAGAATCCACTCTCCCATCCTGAGCTTTCCACTCACACCAGCTGAGCCTCCTGTCGGTGCTCAGAAGAGACTCCCTCTCTTCCCTCACATTTCGAGACTGAATCCTTGGGCCCACTGCAGTCTCAGGAGCCTCATGCTCCTCATCCGACTCTGAATCTCCAACTGTAGGTTGTCCTCGCACAATGTACAACCTATCAACCCGATCACCAATCAATTGTGGCTCGACCAGATCCGCTCCCTCTTTGTAGATAAAGACATGTCCACTCTTGAACAATGTCACATATCCCACATCTGCCAAGGCTGACACCGAGAGCAGGTTAACCCTCATCCCTGAAACAAACAGAACTTCATCAACCACTAGGAGTTCTCCCAACTCAAGCTAGAATCTGACCCTTCCAACTCCACGTATTGTTTGTGCCATTCCCCCTTCACTTTCAACTAGTCGGTCTGGACCTGTCTCTATGATATTGAGGAATATATGCCATATTCCTGTCATATGACATGAGGCTCCACTATCAATGATCCATCTACTGTCACGCACAAATCCAATACTCCCGACAATTGACACGAGAGTGACCAATGAGAATTCCTTCTCAAACTTGTCCAAAAAGTCCTCTACTGCTTCTGTTGTCGCTGCAACTGGCCCCTCCTTCTCCTTCCTCTTCTTCTTCCTCTCCAAACACTGGGCTGCAAGGTGGCCATACTGATTGCAGACGAAACATCTGACTTTTCTCAAGTCTTTCCCAAAACTCCCTTGCTTCTTACTTTTTCTCTTTGTCGCAAGTGCAACATACTCTTCATTAGCTCCATCTCCCTTCTTCCACTTCTCTAAGATCCTTCTCGGATCTCCTCCTGAGTGAAATCATCCCATAGTCTGCTCCAGTCTGGTAAATGTTCCCGACCCACCACACACTTCACGAAGACTTCCCATTCCTTGGTGAAGCCTTTCATGGCTATCCTCACCAACTTTGAATCTGAAATGACCTCCCCAACTACAGCCAACTCATCTTTTACCTGTGCTACCCTGGTAAGATAGGATGCCACACTCTCACCCTTAGCCATCTTAGTATCATGCAGCTTGTCCTTTAAGGCCATCTTTCAGTTCTCATTCTTCGCCTCATACAAGTTTTTCAGTGTCTCCCACATCTCATAAGTTATCTTCTTCTCATATAAGTGTGGGATAAGTGAGTCCTTCACCCATCCTGAATAAGCCTCTGAGCTTTAGCTTCCTTTCCCTCATGAAAATCCAAAGCAATAGGGCCTGTTGTGGGAACAACTACTAGAGTTGACAAAGCTCCAAAGTCTGTTCTCCCTGAGAATAGTTGGCATTCTGACTTTCCATTGCAAGTAATTGGAAATCCCTTCCAACCGATCCTCATATCTCATGCAAGCAGCCATTTCCCTCTCAATTATTCAATAGAAAACAAACAACCAAGTTTCCCCCTTCAAATCCCTGCCAAAAATAGCACTACTCATTGTAACTCATAGCACCTGCTCTGATACCATGTAGAAAATCAGCAACAAAAGTACACTAACTCACATAGGACTTTTGTCAAACACTTAGTAAACACAGATTTCTGTCTTAAATGAACTCTGATATGTAATAACCCACATTCAGCTATATCATAAGCAGAAACACACATTACTAAGCAAATAGCAGGAAAATAACAATGAACAGCAGTCACAAAACACATGTGCACACTCAGATTTTCGCAACCAGCCAGGGAAAACCCCAAAATGAGGAAAACCCACCAAGAGAGACTTATTATCAACTTCAGGAAGTACAAAGGCTACAGCAGTAATACATTTGGCAGCAAGAGAAACACACTTACTGACACCCACAACAGTCCCCAAAATCTCTACCTTGAAAACTGTGCCCAAAAGTCCATACTGCATGTACGGCCCTGCTAAGAATCAGCACCTCGAAAAGAATGCCAAATAATTGTTGTATTGTCTTATCAATAAGGTTGTTCTGAAGCAAAAAAAACCCTCAAACTGCCTCGATTTTCGTGCCACAAGATACCTTGAAAATCGTGCCCACTTTCCTGTTGTATGGCATGTACGGATCCATACAATACAACCTCCCACTCAGCAATAAACTTCAGCAACTTCTCACATAAATTTGTCTTGGGATTTGTGCCCAAATTCTCTTGGAATCTGTGTCAAATCTGTTGCATACACTTTTCTTTCAGCTCTCTCTCAAATCTCTCTTGACTTGTTTTGCACACTACCCTAGGCTTACTCTTATAACTAAAAATGACTTTTCACCTTCCCCATCCCTAAATCCAATGGCCAAGATCTATTCTTTCCTTTACAAGATCAAGGGACATGATTCATTCCCTCCAAAATAAATCACTTACATTTACTAAAATTATTTTCCACTTTATGACATATAGTCACACTTTAATAAAATATTAGAAGGTCGCTTTTACAAAAAGTCACTTTAATAAAAGAGTCACTTTATTACAACTTTATAAAAAGCCTATTACAAAATCAAGTGCCTAGTAGTGCAAATACAAGGTCACTTCCACATACAAGACAAAACATGCGGAGTACCTCCTGAGCTATAAAAGCTAACACGTATCTATGCGGTCAAAATCACCCAAAACTTGCATATGGCATCATCTACACCCACTCAAAAGGTTTTGAACCTGGGTCTCAACATAATACAATCTCAATCACCTCAATGCTTGCCACCGGACCATACTCCCGTGGCCTGCTCCATTTACTCTTGTGTGCATCTCACACCTTGTGTACAAAGAAGGTGCATCAAACAAAAGGGATGAGTATACCATTTTTTTTCCGAAATTATTCGACAATTAAAAACTTGGCACCACTAGGTGTTGATACAAGGGAATAAAAACATAGGAGTCCAAGTGAACAAGGTAATCAGGAAACAACTAACCTGGTATCAGCTACCACTTCTCCAATTCTTGATGTTCAGATTGGCGAGCAAAAGATGTCCACAAGATTTCAAATAGGGCCTCCCAAGCACCCCCAACTTACCACTCAAGTTGACCATCCCACCTATATTTCGTTCACTGCTCCATTCAGTCTTGTGGCCATCTCACACACTGTGCAAAGAAGGAGCATCAAACAAAAGGGATGAGCATACATTGTTGTTTTTTATTTTCCTTTTCTTTTTTTTTCAAATTAGTTGATCATTAATAGCTTGCCACCACTAGGGGTTGACACAACAGAGTAGCATAGGATTCCAGCCTAGCAGAATAGTCTGTAAACAACCCAGTATCGAATACTACTTCAATTCTTGATGTTCAAATTCGCAGCAAGTGGTGTCAACAAGATTCAAGACCGGCTCTCATCGTGGCAGGCAACCCCAACTTACGTTCAAGTTGGGTTTCTCACCTATAGTTAGTTCACTGCTGCATTTACCCTTGTGGACATCTCACACACATTAGGTACAAAGACGGTGCATAAAACAAAATGGATGAGCATCAGTTTTTGTTTTTGTTTTAAGTTATTTGATGATTAACCGGAACCACTGACTGCTGATACAACGGAGTAATATAGGAGTACAGGCTAGGAGAATAATCGGTAGACAGCCCAGTATTGACTACGTTTCTTTTCGCTTCTTGATGTTCAGGTTTCTTCAATTCTTGATGTTCAGAATCCAGATTGGCGGGCAAGAGATGTCCACAAGATCCGAAATGGGTCTAATGGATCTCCTCAGAGCAAGCGCCCCCAAACTCACCATTCAATCGACAGGCAGTGAACTTCTCATGGAGCATACATTTTTGAATTTGGGTTTCTAAATCAATGAGGGAAATTCCTATGCAGGCGATCGTTTGTGTAGTTGACTGGCAATGGTCTAGATTTTGGAATGAACATATTTCATGAACATGATCCGAGAGAAGGATAAAAAGGGCAAAAAGCAAACGAGCACAAGCTGTAGGGCTAATAAGCCTCCACCATGAATCTGATAAGTTCCAAACGGGTTCCCACATTACCCTACGCCTTAAAAGCTAATCCTGGGGCATGCTACACGAGAACCCCGAAGCTAAGCATGTTAAACTGAGATTTACATCAATATTAGACCTCGTAGATTTACATTAACATTAAACCGAGAATCCCGAATCATTCTCTTAATATCAGACCTCCCATGTATCAATGAGATTTACAATCAACAAAATATGTGGGCAAACTGCAATCTACACGTAAACTATTCATTTGCAAATAAAACACAACAAGCTCCGAGAAGTTAATGCCATGAATGACGTAAACCAACGAATAGCAGAATCTTAACCGTCGAGAGTTTTCATTTCATACCCGCATGAATCGCAGAGGTCTGCAAATTCTCCCGAGCGTAGAATCCATCCGGCTCTCCATTTCTTAGTCGATGCGGCTCCGCATTTGGTATTAAAGCACGCTTTAGAGGCGGACATGGCGGTTCCTACACCGTTTTATTTCTTCGCAGTTTCGAGTCGGACTACAGCCTGGAAGGAGAAAGATTACTGACTGAGAGTGGCGCCCATTGCCATGCAGAAGATCATCTGTGCACGTCCGCATTCACCACCCAACAAACCAAAACCTCGCAAAAACGCTCGTTGCGCTTATCATATTCATACCCTCGCCATGGACAAATCGACTCAAAGTACCCTCTAACAGATCCGTTCTAATCCGTATATATGCCAGTATGTAGAGTGTGTGGTGCCGTATCCGTAGAGATCTTTTTTGAGACTTCTCAACCCCTAATGTAGGGCAAGTTGAAGCCCATTTCCCTCCACCCGATGGGTCATTCCCTAGACACACAACTTTCCCTTGCCTTAGAAGCATGGGTGGACGGGTGCAAGTAGTTGAGTGGGCTCCAATTTTTTATAGTTTTAATATATGCGGAGTACAAGAAATAGTGTGTAAATAGAGAATATAACCAAATTTTGCAAATTCTGAAGATAAATTTTGTACACAAAAACACATATATTGTGCACTTAATACCCCACAATCATTACGCTATACAAAACACATGCTAAGATATATTAATAAATTTCCATATTGTATATTAAGTGTCACATTGTATCAACCACATTGATGAACCATTTAGGATCTTAATGTTCGATTCAAAATTTTATTAAAATAATTTTTTTTTCATAATAAATAAATATGTATACATATAATAATCCATAATTCATTAAATATGATCCATAATTCATTAAATATGAAAATTAAGTTGACAATTTTGTTTTTTAAAAGGAAGAAGGCTAAATGTTTTATAAATTCTATATGTAATCTTTACTGAAATTGCAATTTTTTATTGAAGAGATTGTTGTTTTTAATGCATAAATTGAACCCTTGAATACCCCCATTGCACCCATTGCACTAGAACGTCCAGTGCTATCATTTCATATATGTGATTCCATCAATCATAAATTATCCCTATCGGATTTCAAGCAAAAAATGTATGTTTCCCCTCTCGTTATTTTGAACAACCAAAAAAAGAGTCATTCGATCATTCATTTAAACTACTACTCTAAAAATTACTACACACAAATTAAAATATGCAAAGCTTACCTTTGAGCAATGTAAGCAAAATCTTCAAATCAAGGAATACATTCAATGCATAACCAAATAATAACATGCAATTTACATGGAGATAAGAATATACGATTTCCTTGATGTTCCATGATACTACATGGTCCCACAACCCTTTGATCTTAATGATGATTTTACAACCCTCGTCCACTAATTTCAATTAATCAAAAACAATATTGAGAATAGTGTATGCACCAAAATTACATTATAGAACATTGCACAGATTTATTAACATTTGGATAAGTGAATCTTCGTCAAAGGGTGGACAATAACTTGCCAATTGCATTCAAGGGCGATTATTGTTATCACAATTACTACTTCGACTTACAACAAGAAGGCAATGACATCTATTAGGAATGCAAAGCCTCTCAACAATAATAAGAGGGCACTAGAATTCAAGTATCAACATCAAAAAAAGTGTAGATAGCTTGAATGTCTCCATAGTTTGTTGAAGGTGTTATGGTTGTTAGTGTAGATCTCACTACTAAGAAAATTTGTCTCAACCGGGGGTGGACCAAGGTAGATATGGAAAATGCAATAAAGATTGCAAAAACAATAGATATTCCAATAGAGTAGTAGTTAGGAAGTGGGGCATTCCAAAAAACACTTTGATTGAATGGCTTGACAATTGTGAAGACAAGGGGGGCAACTACTGGTCTAATAGCTAAGGAGGAGGAAGATGTCATGTAGTGATGTAAGGGCATGGCAAAATGTTGCCATGTATTCAAAGATCATATAAGTGAAACCTTATGTAGTACACATTTGTCAAGGGAGACAGTCCTTTTGGGGATGGACTTGGTGGACTAAATTAAGAAGAGTTGTCCATACATGGTGTCAAGAACATCAAAGGGACTGGATAAAGACAAATCCATTAGCCTCGACATTCAATTGTTGTAGCCTTTTATCAAAATTTAGTAAAGTTTTATGAGGTTAATTCCTATGGGCCCCGTCAAATTCAAAATTGTAATGGCATTGGGTTATAAGTAAGGAAAATTTATGGGATGCATGTGTTTGCAAGGAGGTGTAGCAAGAGTGTGTCCGGCATTTCCTAAAAGTAGTGGAAGTATAATTATTATATGTTGTGTGGATGGTGTAAGTTAATGGATACTACCCTTTTACATATTTAAGGATCATAAAAAACATTTTAAGTATTGCATAGTTGTATGTGAATTGTATGTTTGCACAGTAGCACATCCACTCCCTTAGATGATGAATGAGCTCTTTGTAAATTGGCCACAATATTTTGGAAGGTCGGTGTCTAGAAATGTTTCACTTACAAATAAGCACTTCCTAATATTTGATGTGCAACACAGTGACATTGTTTTGGCAATTGTTTAAGAGGTGCATTACTTAGGGATTAACCTATTAACTCTACCAACAAACACAACTCACAAGCTCTAGCCCTTTGATGTGGATGTGTTTTCAACTTTCAAAGCTTACTTAAAGAATGAGAGGTTACCCTGGATGGAAAGAAATCTTAGGATGGAAATTAAAAGGATCAAATAAGCCACAGTTCACAATAAGACCTTTCAAAAGGCAGATACACCTAAAAATATAAAAGCATGTTTTAGAATAATTGGTATTTGGTTGTTGAATCCATGCACACTTGCTAATGAAATGCATCCTAGCAAGGCCTTTGACATTATGGTTGAGGAGGAAGTCGATGCAACTAAGAATATTTTGAGGCTCTCCAATGTCGGGGGAAATAATTAGGGGTTCATGAAAGTCATGTATTACAACATGGTAACAATCATATCAAGCATGTTTCAACATACTTGGATAAATCCCTGAATGGTAAGAAAGACAATTGCTTGAACTAGCCAATAAACATACTCATTGATTCTAATCTACATAGAAAGAGGATTGCCATTGGGAGTCTCTAAGCTTGTCTATGTAATATAGCTACCTTGAAGGGATGAGAGAGAGGACAATGAATCCAAAACAATTTTTTTATGAGAATATTGAGGACTAGATCCTTTCCATGGCCTCTTGGCCACATGCAATTGGTTTGTCACTCTTGGTTCACTACTACACTTATTATCATGATTATGAAG
Organism: Picea mariana; assembly: GCA_032191745.1. Lineage (NCBI taxonomy): Eukaryota > Viridiplantae > Streptophyta > Pinopsida > Pinales > Pinaceae > Picea > Picea mariana. Next base: position 9,740 of record JASDQU011378189.1, on the reverse strand, counting down.
AGGTTGAAAATGATGAGAACATTGGGAGAGGGGAAGTTTATCCAATGCCTTGCAACCAAGGAACTTATTCACTCTCTAGTAACTTAAGTTACCAAGAGAGAAGATGAAGGATACTCCAAGACCTGATATAGATGATGTAATTTATCTTAGTAGTCACTCACATAGCACACTTATCATGACTATATGAAAATCCTCATGGAATTCAAATAACAAAAAACGGAATTGGTTGAGTTGGACTAAAGGAAGAAAGAATTGGATGAGGAGAGGAAGGTAACATGAATTGCGACAAGGAAAATAAATGAGCAACAAAAGATTCAATGTGAATCGCAACAATGAGCTAGAGAACAATGAAAGCTTTTGGAGAGCACGAGGAGCGGAAGAGAGAGAGAAAAGGGGGATTTAGATGCAGGATGGAAAGAGGTGGACGAACTTT
>JASDQU011378188.1:11704-22979 GCA_032191745.1 Picea mariana | reverse complement strand
TGGGTCGAGGGTTATCAATCATCGGGACCGTGGATGCCCCTGATGAAAGGTTAGAACAAGAGAAGTACAACTGATCAATGGGAATTATCCGACCCTTGTGTGGAAACAACAAGACCCAAAAAACTGTAGCGACCACTACATGCATAGAATAGGTCCAAATCCTTCCTAACAATATTTTGTAGTCGAGAGACACATCAACCACTTGAACCTCGATGAACACAGTCTTCCCCCCTAACTGCATGGGGAAAGAGGGGATGATTCCATGTGGTCGGAACGAACGATCGTCGAAACCACTTAGAAGAGTAGGTGACGGAGAAAAAATGGGTTGGCCAATGGCCTTCCAACACATCAACAACATCAAGCATATCGAGGAACCCTCATCAACCACTGTGTGAAAAATGTTTCGGGTAAAAATATTTGTGGTGTAAGCCACTACTATCTGAAATGCAACATGGTAAGGGAGACGAGGTTTTAAGTCAGTCGTATCAAGCATGATCTTTCCCGGATAACACGTCTCAGCAGATCCTAAGGTAGCTAATAGATCCTTTCTCTGGGAAGGGCAGCTCTGGAGGACCTCCAAAGTGGACATTGCACAAGGGGTTTGAGACAAATCCTCCACCACAGAGTAGTTCTAGGCGGACCTTGTGTTTGGATTGTGGGGATCTTTCTTGAACACACCTTTTGGGATGTGTGTCATTGTTTTTCCCAACGTCTTCTCAATATGGAGAGGAAGAGGTGGGTTTTCGGTTTCTTTACCCTTCTCAGATATGTTTGGTGTTCCATAGTCGCGTCTCCTAGTTGTTATATCAATGTTAACTTTAAACATATACGCATTCGTGGATGAAGGATTAATCAAAGATGGAGGGGGTCCCTGACTGCCCCCTTCCACACTCAAAGAGACTTGAGTTAAATTTTTCCCATGTGGAAATGGGTTTGTTAACATGGCAAGTTGTTGTTGTGCCAATAACTTTTGGGCCTCTGCAAGAAGAGGGCACAGGTGAGTCGGATGGTCTTCTGTGCAAATATTACATGGATTCTTTAACTTCTTATTTTCTATGTTGCCCCCACCAATATTATTGGTAGGTTTCTTAGCCCCCTTACCCTTCTTTCATTGTTTATTCTTTCCATTAGGCTGTTGGGTGGCCTTTTGGTTTGTCGATTGCACACTTTGTACATCCGATGTTTGAGTAGGGGGAGCAACCAAACCAGTGGTCTGGTTGGTCATTGTCTGTTTTATTGACAATTGTTGTAATTGATTTGACAGCTGACAACGGGCTTCATTTGCATTGAACCAACAATACCATCGACATGTGTTCCAGATCTTTGTCTCGTCTTGTCAAGTATCGACTGCAGTGCATCTGGAAAAACTTTGTAAAGTAAACCAGACTGAGAGTAAATCAGTTCTAGCTGTTGAGCTCTCATTATCGCTTCTTCTTATGAAAAGACACCTGACGTTGTTATATATTTGGATAACTAAGGTACCAAAGAATTAAGGAACCACTCAAGCAGGAATGTTGGTGGGACTAGTACTTTTATCAAACTCTTCCGGCGTCTCCCTTCTCGGATGTGATCTAAGATATGATTCACCTTGGTCAACTCAAAGTTGGCCAGCAACTCGGTGTCGGCATCGTATCTCATAGGTAATTGAAAATGGTTAAAGAAAACCATCGCCAATTCACCAAAGGTAGAGTATCTTGAGCGGTCGAGCTCAATGTACCATTTCGAAGAACTCTTGATGAGAGTGCGTTGAAACAAATGCAACTGGATGGAATCATCTCTCAATGAGTTGGATGAGCACCATAAATGGAAGTAGTCACTTGATTTATTGGATATTCATTAGGCTTAGCTTCAAACTTTGGAATGTCTGAAGGTAGCTTGGTTGGCATAGGAGGCCTATGTGGATCATGACAGATGGGGTTGTTTAATAACCTTGTCAAGTCTAGCAAGTGCAAAGTTGCTAGAAATAGTAATTTGGGTTGTTGATTATAACCAGGGGAAAAGGATCATGGAGTTTGGCTAGCACCTGGTTGCGAGGAAAATTTAGGTTGTTGGTCAGGGTTCTGGTAATAACCATGGCCATGACCAGTGTACAGGTTCTACGCTTGTTGAGACATCATCGGCTGACTCCCACAATAGGATGTAGAAGGTTGGGATTGCATTGCATTCCAAGGATTTTGGGAAGGGTTTCTCCCTACCGAGGGTATGATAACCCTAGCTTGGATATTATTGTAATAGAGCTCTGCTCGACTTGAGGTTTCCCCATCAAAGAGGCCCATGAACATTTCTTTTAGAATCAAAGTGTTATTTATGTTGTTATTCTTATATCATTTCAGTTCTATTGTGTAATTGTTCTGGTTATATTGTTGTTATTCTACCATTTCTATCATTTTATTTCTATTCTGCATACTTTTTATATCTGGTATATTACAAGTGGTATCATAGCACTTTCCTCTACAGAAATTGTGGGTAATTTTTTTCAGGGTAGAGATGTATTCCGATGTCTTTAAGCCACAAAGATATATCGTTACATGCATAAACCCGTAGTTGAGGGATTCATACATGCAGGAAATACAAGTGATACTTAAGCGCACATTTTTTGGCCACCCTTGTAACCCTTGTTGGTACCCCTTCAAGTGGTAGCGCATCAAACAACACCTGTGTACGGATCAGCCTATATTACCTGAAGCCCTCTTTAGATAAACCGATTGGCTGCCTGACTTCTATAGTGCCACCAAGAACAACACTTGGGAAGATACTCTCTCGTACCTAGGTAGTCGGGTAGTATGGCTAAGGGCACGGTCTAGCCTCCTTAGTTAGTGCCCTGAGATATTGGGTCGAGTACTACTGTTGGACCCTGCATGTATATTAGAGAGCTATAACACAGGGCAAACCCTTGTCTATAGAACCCTTGAATACCTAACCTTTGGGGACAAAAACATAAACAAATTAAAACAAACAAGATCTACTGTCGTGCAACTATGTTTGGGTTGCCAAGGCACTACACTTTTCTTCCTAGTTAAGCATTTGGGCATTTCATCACTGCAATATTCTTCCGATCGAAGTATAACTCCGCAGGTGTAAAAAACAAAACAAAAAATTCTGGAACATTTTTCACCATTATTTGAGACCTATTCCATTGGATTCATCTCTTCGCCCTTATCACATTCATACATATCATTTTTCAGCAAATGTTTTGACCCCACCCACCCCTTTTCGGTTCCCTCGTCGTCATGGCCCATACCCATAGCCAATACTTAGAAGCTTTCTTCAATACCTTGCAATCTAGTCTCACCGAAACCCAACAAGAAGTGAAACAACTTAGTGCCAATTTTGTCGCCATCAATACAACCATCCAATCCTCAATGGAGGAAATCAAACAAAACTTGACCACCCAGCTTGAATCTGTCTTTTCAACACTCTGCACCAAGTTGCATATCCCTACAGATAACCCTTCCTCTGACTCACCTCCACATACTCAAGATGAACATTCCTATCGTTCCCATAACTTTCAGCACCATCTCTTTCAATGTGACCTACGCCTTGCACGAGTGGATGTGACCAAATTTGATGGCTCAGACCCCATTGGTTGGGTAACCCAAATGGAACATTATTTCTCTTTATACATCATTACAAATGACTTGACCAAACTCTAGCATGGTGTTCTCCATCTAGATCAAGAATGTTGGCAATGGTGGCAATGGGGAAAAACTTCTTGTCAAGGGCATATTTCTTGGACACACTTTGTGGCAGAGCTTTATGAACGCTTTGACACTAACACCAACCTTTGGGTTGTTTGACAAAGTTGAAACAATCAGGAACAATGGAAGACTTTACAGTTGCCTTTAAGCGCCTGGATTTTCGGACAAAGGGCATGTTTGATGCCTTTTTTCGAGAGTGTTTTATCAGTGGCCTCAAGGATGATATTTGGGCCCATGTCCTCATGGCTCAGCCTCAGAATTTGGTGGTGGCTACTAAAAGAACTAAAGAAGAACAAAAGGTTGTATCTTCTCAAAACTGAAAACCCTCCTTTATCATTCACACTAAACCAGTAAATCCCACTACTCCCTCCACTCCACTAAAGATCCAAAAATTGACCAGGGCTGAAATGGTTGAATGCTAACTCAAAGGCCTTTGTTATAATTGTGATGACAAATATTTCTTGGGCCACAAGTGTAAGGAAAAAAATATTTTTATGGCTATATCCGAGGATATTTCGGAAGAGGATGTTGAAACTCCCCTTGTGTCTGATTTACCTGAAACCCCTGACATAACCCCTCCCTCAGACCCTCCCAAAGTAGAACCGGTCATTTCCCTCAATGCTCTCACTAGCTTCTCTACTCCCCAAACACTCAAGCTAATCAGTTACATCAAGCATTGGAAGGTCATCATTTTGGTTGATAATGGAAGCACCCATAATTTTATTCATTACCGCATTGCCCAACAAACTCATTTCTACATCCATGCTGTCAATAATTTCCAAATCATGATTGCCAATGGTGGCTCCATGAAATGTGGAGGGCGTTGTGAAAATGTGCATCTCCAAATTGGTGACTACCACCTGAAATCTCATATGTTTTCTATCGACATGGGTGGTTGTGACATTGTGTTGGGTGTAGACCAGGTAAGGACTTTGGGTCCCATTCTCATGGATTTTAAGGAATTAACCATGCAATTCCACCAAGAGGGCCACCAATATAAGCTCCAAGGCATCATCACTAGTTTACCTGAGATCATTAGTTCCGATCACATGGAAAAGATGCTAAAAAAAGGTCATTCTGGTGTTATTTCCCAACTCCATGCCATACAAGCAACAAATACACCCTCAGTATTGCAAGACCTCCAAGCCATCCTTTCTAAACATCAAGTGGTATTTTCCACTCCCTAGGGACTCCCTCCTTCCCATGGTGTTCATGATCATTCCATTCCCCTTGTACCTAGAAGCCTTCCTCCCAATATCCACATGTATCGTCACCCCTTTTCCCAAAAAAATGAAATTGAGAAAATGGTCTAGGAACTCCTTAATGCAAGAATTATATTCCCTAGTAGGAGCCCCTACTCTTCTCCTGTGGTCTGGTCCTGATCAAAGAAGGTTCTTGGAGAATGTGTCCTGACTTCTGTGTCCTCAACAAACTTACCATTAAAGACAAATTTCCCATTCTTGTCATTGATGACCTCTTGGATGAATTGAGTGGTGCCCAATTCTTTACTAAACTTGATCTTCATTCGGGCTACCACCAGATACATATGAAAGGGGAAAACATTCCAAAGAGTGCCTTTATAACTCATGACGACCACTATGATTTTTTGGTCATGCCTTTTGGCTTGTGTAATTCCCCCTCCACCTTCCAAAGCCTCATGAATCATGTCTTCCATCCTTTTCTCCATCATTTTGTCTTATTTTTCTTTGATGATATCCTCATCTATAGAAAAACCTATATAGATGATCTTGCTCATGTGCATCGATTTCTCCATCTACTCCCTCAGCACCAACTTTTCTTGAAACAGTCTAAATGTGATTTTGGTGCCTCATAAGTAGAGTACCTGGGCCATCTAGTTGGAAAGGACAATGTTGGGGTGGATCCTAAAAATATTGAAGCTATGAAACAATGGCCTCACCCAAAGACTCTCAAAATCTTGTGTGGATTTCTGGGCTTAACAGGTTATTATCGCAAGTTTGTTAAGAATTATGGAAAGATTGCAGCACCTCTCACTACTCTCCTAAAAAAGAACTCTTTCACTTGGACTCTAGCTACTGCTCAAGATTTTCAAACCTTGAAGATGGCCATGTGCACCACTCCAGTCCTGGCCCTTCCTGATTTTACAAAGACCTTTGTCTTGGAATGTGATGCTTCAGGGAAAGGAATTGGTGTTGTCCTTATGCAAGAGGGTCGGCCNATGGAAAGATTGCAGCACCTCTCACTACTCTCCTAAAAAAGAACTCTTTCACTTGGACTCCAGCTACTGCTCAAGATTTTCAAACCTTGAAGATGGCCATGTGCACCACTCCAGTCCTGGCCCTTCCTGATTTTACAAAGACCTTTGTCTTGGAATGTGATGCTTCAGGGAAAGGAATTGGTGTTGTCCTTATGCAAGAGGGTCGGCCTTTGGCCTTTACCAGCAAGCAACTATCTGAAAGAAATATGGGAAAATCAATTTATGAAAAGGAAATGTTGGCTATTCTACATGTCATTGATTTGTGGCGCCCTTATCTATTGGGGAAACGCTTCCAAATTAAGACAGACCATCAAAGCCTCAAGTATTTTCTGGAATAACGCATTTCCTCCCTGGAGCAACAAAAATGGGTGACTAAGATCTTTGGATATGATTATGAGATCATTTACAAGAAAGGAAAAGACAATGTGGCTGTGAATGCACTTTCCTAAAAATATGGAGATGAAGGATCCCTCTTTTCTCTTTCCTTCAATGTATTAGATTGGCTCCAAGCCGTTCACCGGGAATGGCTACAAGATCCCAAAAGTTTGCATATGATCCAACAATTACAATCCAATTCTCTAGCTTCCCTAGGGTACTCTTGGCTCCATGATGAGCTTCGATGCAAAGGCCATTTGTATTTAAGTAAACAATCAAAGCTTAAATCCACGATACTTTCTGAGCTTCATGCTACACCCACAGTGGGGCACTCTAGGTTCACCCAAACCTATGACAAGGTCAAACTTTCATTTTTGGGGGATGGTATGAAATAGGACATTCATAATTTTGTCTCTGAATATGATGTGTGTCAATGCAACAAGGGAGAAATAGTCAAATCTTTGGGCACACTACAACCGCTTTCGATTCCACCTGCTATTTGGAGGGATATCTCTATGGATTTTATTATAGGCTTACCCAAATCAGGAAATAAATCATTCATCATGGTGGTTGTTGATCGCCTTTCCAAGTATGATCATTTATTCTCTCTTCAACACCCATTTACAACATCCACGGTGGCTCAAATTTTCATGGATTAGGTCTTCAAGCTTCATGGCATGCCACACTCTATTATTTCTGATCGCGACCCAACTTTCACAAGAAATTTTTGGCAAGAACTGTTCAAGCTACAAGGCACCCAATTGCACCTCAGCACAACTTATCATCCCCACACTGATGGTCAAATGGAATTTGTCAACAAGTGTTTGGAAATATATTTGAGGTGTTTTTCCTTGGAAAAGAAAAATCAATGGGCTCAATGGTTACCCCTAGTTGAATGGTGGTACAACACTTCATACCATACAGCTACATGCATGACTCCTTTTGAAGCGGTATATGGATAGAATCCACCTTCAGTTCTCTCATACTCACCTGGTGTCTCGAAGGTCCAGGCGCTTTACCAAACACTTACAGTCCGAGAGCCTATTCTCCATAGCCTCAAAGAGAATTTGGTCATGGAATAGAATCGCATGAAGAAACAAGCAGATCAAGTTCGCTCTAAACGTCAATTTGCAGAAGGGGATCAGGTGTTTCTTTGACTTCAACCTTACAAGAAAAATTCCCTCAAGGCCAAGCATTGTCAGAAGTTAGCACCCAAATTTTATGGTCCTTATATGGTTCTCAAGTCTGTGGGATAGGTGGCCTATCAGTTAGCTTTGCCCAGTCATTCGAAGCTACATCCTGTTTTTCATGTTTCATGCTTAAAGAAGGTGATTGGAACTAAGTGCCAAATTCAAACCAACCTTCCCGAGTTAGCCGAAGAAGGATCCATTTGGCTACAACCACAAGTAGTTTTGGACTAGCATGAGCATCTCCTACATCAGAGAACCATCAAGGAAGTGTTAGTCTAGTGGAAAGATACAACTCCAGCAGATGCCACTTGGGAACTAGCTACCATTCTGCAGCAATTTCCACATCTCAAGCCTTGAGGAAAAGGTTGTTTTTAAGGGGGCGGACATGTTAGGGTCCTAACCTGCACATGGGTAGAACAATATATTCGGATGTAATAAAGGTCAATATTAATAAGGCCTTGCAATCAAATAGAATAAGTCGAATGTAAGAAGACATGACAGAAGCTTTCTCTTTTAGAAGGATCTTCCTCTAGATGCTTCTTTTGATAGACATATTTAGTATACATAGGAGTCGAGGGTATGAGAACCCTAGCTTGGATATTATTGTAATAGAGCTCTTCTCGACTAGAAGTTTCCCCCTCGAAGAGGCCCATGAACATTTCTTTCAAAATCAAAGTGTTATTTCTTTTTTTATTCTTATATCATTTCAGTGCTATTGTGGTGATTGTTCTGGTTATATTGTTGTTATTCTTCCATTTCTAGCATTTTATTTCTGTTTTACATAATTTTTATATTTGGTATATTACATTTTGAGCTCCCTTCCCCCAGACCTAAAGTCTGTAGAGTGGAGTAGGAAAGGACAGAGTTTGTATCAAAGCTAGGCATCCTGTATGAGAATGGAGGGCCTATCGCACTTTGGGTGAAAGGAGCAGTGATCGCCGCCCTAGACAGAATTGAGACATTTTCCGAGGTAGAGGTGGTCGAGACCATAGTGGTATGGGCCGATGATGGTTGGTTAGGAGGAGGAAAACCCCCTGTAGTGACAGTCGTAGAGGGAGTATGAGGATTCCCTAAAAAAGTAGCAACATTTGTCTCCATCGTCGCTTGTGACACTACCTGACGCTCGTAAGGGTCAACCAGTATGACGATATGCGCTGATAGATCGGTGATCAGAGGGTTATATGGACCAAGATCTTCCGCTCCAAGTTTAGAAATGGTCGATTCCTCTAGAATCAAATGTTATCCTCTCAGAGATGGGTCGGGCACAGTTTCCTGTGGTCTGGTCGCCTCAAAAGACCCTCATTGGTCTAGTCTTTGCCTTAGTGGTGGCGGGGGTGGCTTTAGATTAACTAGTGGTAGGACAAGAAGCCTTTGTGACCAGCGGAGCTCTTGATCCTCCATGGTGCGAGAAGATCAATGAAACACTAGCACTTTCTATTAACGTTAAAGACCATCACACACTAGAAAAAGATCCTATGAGATAAGACAAGTAGATCAATAGCTAGTTGGAAGAACAGTTACACCAGCCAACACTAGAGAAACTTACTGGTGCAAGTGAAACTCGAATACGGAAGCACCCTCTGAGTATACTTTGAAAAGAATGGCCTAATTTCTGTCCTAGGTACCACAGTATACCCCCACAGTCACTTGTGTAAGTCACTAAGYTAAGGGMAACTAGGTTGTCAGTGCATGATAAGTCACCAGGCGGGTACATTCAATAGTTGGGTGGACARCAATGAGCAAGGTATAAAGMTCGAAACCTATCAAGGGTATCGAAAGGAAKTGTTCTAGAAGATGAMTGAGGACCTCAAATGGATTCGATACCCACGAAGATCYGTGGAAAATGTGATCAACGGAATCCCAATATAATCCCTATATATGCATTTACCACTATGCTTGGTCTGACTTTGGAGGGATTATCTTCATTACCTTCCTACATGTGACCTCGTGTTTAGCCCATGTGTTAGAGGGGGGTCCTGGATAACTTTCACGATTACTAGACTTTCAAGCACTCCCTAGCACAGACTCCTATGTTTGTTTTTGTAGCCTTGAAGAGTTTCCTCTCTAATCCTAAATCAAGGCTCTAGCCTAAATTGATGGACCCTACAAACACAAAGTCTAATAACTTTTAATTAAGCATCAATTTTAGTGGTTTTCTTAAKTCAAAGGRAATGGAAGTGGAACCAATGATGTTCTTTAAGAGATGAAAGAGAAGAGCTTAAAATGAAACTGAAAAACAAACTACTTCTTCTTCACAAATAAAGATTTGCCAAATTAAACTCTTTCACCAAACTTTTTTCGTAACTATTTTTCTCAGATCTTTGAAAAGAAAAACCTAAAACAAGATTTTGCTCGACTACAAGCTAGTTAATGTCCTAAGTATTAAAATAAAGAACTTAAGAAAACTTTCTTTTTCCTTGATAAATAAAGTAACTAACCTAAACTACTTTTACCAAATAAAGAAATTAATTTTATTATTATTATTATTATTTTATGCTTCATAACAAGAAACTTGAAAATGCATTCTCTTCTATTCTTCTAAAGAAAAAAAGGGAAAAATGAGGACAAGACAAGACCAAGAAATGACTTTTAGCCCACTGCAGATCGCAGGGAGTCACTAACAATACCAAATAGGCAGATCATAACAGACTCACAAGCTCATCTAAAAACCCTAATAAAGAAAACACAAGAAATATTTGATGAACAAAAGCTATACTGAAGTCAGACCTCGGCCATAGACTGCTATAACAGAGACTAGGACTATATCAAGAAAACCCCTGAGAAGTATGACTTCTGACAGGGAAGAGGATGATTGCCTCTTCTTTAAAAACAATTTTCTCAACACAAGCAAGATAATAACACTTCAATAGCCTACATATGTACGTGGTTTGTCTAAAGGTAGGGAGTKTATGTACGCACAGGCCGCRTACACCTCTGTAAATTTAGAAAACAACAGTCAAGCTACAAGGCAAGGTGTAATGGTATGGAAGACCAGAATCCCTTAAAGACTTAKACACTTACARAAACTCACAAAAGGCAATTAAACCAGTTAAAGCACCCAAAAAGAATATCCCCTAAAAAATCTAGAGGTGTCCCCAGTACGGTYGCCAATTGTGTTATAGCGGGAAAACCCCCTACGGACTACACTAGGGTTATAAAGTGCAGGAAGAGCTAACCATCTAAAGTCTCCTACTTTTAACAATTATCCTGACATTACCCCACAATCATACATAAAAAACAAAGTATAGGGATCCGGTAAGCTTACCTTAAACCCGACGTCCAGTGTCGATCCCTTTGCACTTAGTTGTTTCTCGATTGCAGATCTCCTCCCAAGGCCAGCCTGCATTCACCAAAAGACAAAAAAGAAACTACAAGAATGCATTCTATATATGGATTAGTGGGTTAAATATCATAACAAAAATACAAATAAATCATGAAGATAGAAGACATCATTTTGCAGGATGGAAAAGGTATTTCTTCATATTAGTCTCACAAAGTTGCTTACAATATGAGACCGAAAACTGATCCTTGAACTTGGTCCTGGGATCCTCTTCACCGTGCACCAACTGCTTCCACTTATTCTTCTCCTCTTCAGTTCTCTCTATAGAAATGGCAAGGGTTTGCAATGTAGGAAACAAGAATTCTGGCTCAAACTCACAATGTGGTTGAAAAATATTGGGGCAAAGGGGGAGTACTTAAATTGGCAGAGTTTCTTTTCTCTCATGCTTCTTGTTGGAAAGGGACCCCAACACCTTCTTTTATAGGCCAAAAAGATA
>JASDQU011378187.1:4739-15434 GCA_032191745.1 Picea mariana | reverse complement strand
ATGTCGTAGAACTGCGTGTTTGTTGCATATGCAGGGCATGGGCCATAACAATTTATATGTGTTTATATATTGTTTAACATGTGAATTCTTATGCTATTTTTATTTATGGAATTGGTACATAATTATATTGGGTTGTGCATGTATTGTTAGTTCTGCATAACTGTTGCAGATGTAGGGCATGGTAGTTATTAAGTGTATCCTAATAGATAATTCCATGGTAACGGTCATGGGATTCTGAGGCAAGTCCTGAATCATCACGCGTGCAGGGAAATGAGTCCATGATGCAAATGGGATAGACCCCGCACGTGGCATAGGAATGGTTGTGTGTGTAGTTGTATTATGATTTCATTTCGCTGTTATAGTCATTATTTGTTAAGTAACTTCAAAAATAATCATATGGGTTCTAGCGCGAAGCTAGAAATGTCATGCATGCTGAGGGATAGTCAACGCGACCGACACAATGATAGTTGAGCACGTAGAATTGCTAAGACATAGTTGTTGTGCATGGTATGAGACTGGTTTGCGCATACTAGGAAAAAGTATATACACATAGAACAAGGCCAATTGTGCATGTTGTTGGTTTCAATGAGTCTCTTCTGTAGAAGAAAGAATTGATATCAGAGATTTATATAGCGAGTTGTGGTAGTGGAGACTTTACAATGTGGTAATGGGACTCAGCTAGGAGGATGGATACGTTACAAAGTGGTATCAGAGTTTAAAATTTTGATGTAACATGGCTTTTGAGTAGAGTTGGGGACATTACAAAGTGGTGTTAGAGCTTTTGGTGCAACACTAGACTTGTATGGGCTAGAGATCCGCATGAAGTTGGCGAGGCGAGAATTTTTATGATGGTCTCGGGGTCGCAAGATGAAAATATGGAAAAATAAGTTGAGTGAAGAAAGGACTTGCGTGCACTAAGTATTGGTGCACAGTGTGTACATACTAAATTTTGGCACTGCGTGGTGCAAGACTTATGGTGTGTGGAAGATATTGGTGTGTGGATTGTGTGCACTGAATACTGGAACTGTGGGGTATAAAATTGGGGGAACACACATAATATGGGAGTGCAATACATGCACAATGAATATGGACACCATACAAAATTGATGGGTGTTTGCATAATAATAGTGTGCAAGGTGTGTGAATTCAATACTAGTGATGTGCAATGAGCACACATTGAATATGAACACCACACATAGCATAATTATTGGTGCGTGCATATTTTTGGTGCACAGTGCATGCACATGGAATATTGGCATTGCATGGAGAAGAATTGGAGATGCGCATTGAGTATTGGGTGCGAGAGGGTGTGTAGTCAATGTTGGCACAACACAGAGCAAAGTTGTAATTTGTGTGGAATATTGGTGTGTGACATAAAAGTTGTGTGCACTAGATGATGATGCACGGAACCAAAATTTGAGCATGCTAAATATTAGTGCCCGATATAAAAGTTGTGCACAATGAATATTGGTACGTTGTATGTGTTCTTGGTATTGCATGCGTAGAACATGCGTGCCTGATGAATATGGGTGTATAACACAAAATTGGTATACACTCAAGCTTTGAAAGAAAGAAAAGGAGAGAAAAGAGGAGGAAAATTCTTGGATAGAGGAGTCCAAATATTCACCCATAATTTTGAATTAGGTTGTTAAATTCACCAGGAATCAGAAGAAAGGATTCCAATACACTTATGGAACAAAATGTGCATATTATTTATGGTTTTCATAAATTATTTAGTCTAACAAATCTTGTTGCCTTCACATTTTGCAACGTTAATAAAAATTTGGTCAATACAGGACCAACACATAGATCATAAGCATAGAATATGCACAAAGAACCTACAACCCTGAAGATGAGGTCAGAAGGATGTATGACAATATAGGTGATGAGGGTACAGATTCAAATGGGATTGGAGAAGGAAATGAAGAAAGCATGAGTTTGGTGAATACCATAAAAATTTTGCAAAAGGATGTCCAAAGTTACAAACCCGATAATGATATAATTATGAAAGCCAAGGAGGAAAAATATGGCTTCAACATCAAGTTGCTACAGAACTAGGACAAAATTGAGAAAAATATGGATAAAGAGACCGAGTCAAGAAAATCAAGGAGACACAGGTCTCATGGTGAGAGAAGAAAAACAAGAAGTGTTTACAAGCATCACCATCACTCTCCAAGATATTCAGCTGGGAGAGCGCGTAGTAGTTCAATCCCATCTTTTGTCAAGAAGCATAAGAGGAGGTTTAGGGTGGATGAGATACAAGGAGAAATGAATAAGATTAAGTCTCATAATTTTTATGGTGAGCACAAGAAGGATGAGGATGCGGAGACCTGGCTACTGGGCATGAGGAATTACTTTGAGTTACATAATTACTCTTCACAAGTAGAAGGGATAATTTCCATATACCAACTCAAGGGAAAAACATCAATGTGGTGGGACCAATTTGTGTAAGTGCAACACAATGATGAGACAAAGGTTACTTGGAGGGAGTTCAAGAGGTATTTTCAAAAGAAATACTTAACCAAACGTTACTATGATAGGAAAATGAAGGAGTTCTTTGAACTCAAGCTTGGAGGTATGACCATAGATGAGTATGAGAGTAGATTTTTTGAGCTATTGAAGCATGATTCTTCAATCAAGGATGAACAGGTTAAGATTCAGAGGTACTTAAGTGGGCTTCCATCATTTATCAATGATAATATATAGTATCATGATCCCAAAACATTGGAGGAAACTATAAGGAGATCCAAGTGTCTCTATGACCAACATAGAGGAAGACCCACTTACCAAAAGGCTTGGGAAGACAAGAAGAAAGGAAAGATGGAGTAGAGGAAGAAGGGGACCAAGCTACCATTCTTCAAAAAACATTTCAGGGATAACCAACTCCCAAAGAGCCTAGAATGACATAAGCAATGAGCCAAAGACCAAGGCATCAACCAATGAAGTGTTGGGGTTGTGAGGGAGATCAGATGTACATAGATTGTCCTCATAGAGGTGAAAAACTGAGGATTTTTCAAAATGTACATCAAGTTGATGCAACAGAGGACATGGGTAAAAATGTACCTAGGATCTATGCAACTCTGGATAGCAAGCACGTTGAGTTTTAGTCACATATGATTGAAGTGGAAGGTAAGATCAACAACCAACCCATTTCTATTTTAATTGATTTAGGAGCTAGTCATAGTTATCTAAATCCTAAAATGGTGGAAATATTTCAATTACCAAAAATAAAGATTGGGAAACCTTGGTTGTTACAACTAGCTATAGGAGAAAAAAGGAAAATTAATGAGATGGTTAAGGCATGTCCAATGGACATGAATGGGATGAGCACAAAATCATATTTGAATATTATAACTTTGGGCTCATATGATTGCCTAATTGGTATGGATTGGTTGGACAAACATCATGTTGTCCTAGACTATTATAATAAGGATTTTACTTGCTTGGATGAAGAAGCGAACTTGAAACACATACAGGGTATTCCAAGGGTTGTAATTATTAGAGAAGTTTCATCCTTGCAGTTGAAGAAACGCTTCAAGAAATGATGTCAAGTATTTGTGGCACATATGGAGGATGTACCTAAGGATAAAGTGTCAAATATTGAAGACTATGTAGTTCTAAGGGATTTTAAAGATGTATTTAGATAAATACTGGGGTTTCCACCCAAAAGAGATATTGATTTCTCTATAAATCTAATGCCTAGAGAAGCCCCAGTATCCAAGACTCCTTATAGGATGAGTACACCATAACTGAAAGGATTGCAAATGAAACTTGAAGAGCTTCTGAAGAAGGGGTATATATGCCCAAGTGTGTCACCTTGGGATGCCCCAATATTATTTGTGAAGAAAAATGATGGTTCGTTGAGACTTTGCATTCACTTCATGTAGCTGAATAAGGTAACAATGAAGAACAAGTATCCTTTTCCAAGGATAGATGATCTCTTTTACCAATTGAAAGATGCAAAAATATTCTCTAAGATTGACATCAAATCAGACTATCGTTAGGTAAGAATCAAAGAGGAAGACATCTACAAGACAACCTTCAGAATGAGATATGGCCATTATGAGTTTATAGTAGTGCCATTTGGGTTGTCAAATGCACCAACTCTCTTCATGTGTTTAATGAATGGTATTTTCAAAGAATACTTGTATAAGTGTAATTGTAATTTTGGATGACATACTTATTTACTCAATGTATGAAGAAGAACATGAGAAACACTTGAGGATGGTGCCGTAAGTTTTGAGAGAACATCAGTTGTATGCAAAGTTGAACAAGTTCTCATTCTACCAGAGACATATTCATTACTTGGGTCACATCATTTCAGAGGAAGGGATATTAGTGGACCCGGAGAAGATAAAAGCCATTGAAGGATGACCAACACCAAGGAATTTCGCAGAGGTGAGATATTTCATGGGACTTGTAGAGTAATACAGAAGTTTTATTGAAGGCTTCTCAAATATTTCACACCCAATAACATCCTTGCAAAATAAAGGTGTGATATTTGAGTGAAATTCTGGTTATAAAAGGAGTTTGGAACACTTGAAGAGTTTGTTGACAAGTGTGCCAATTTTGAGAATTGTTGATCCTAATGAAGACTTTGTTGTGTGAAATGATGCATGCAAGGAAGGGATCAATGGAGTCCTTATTTATAATGGGCATGTGGTGTGCTACAAATCAAGGAAATTAAAAGAGCATGAAAGGCACTATGCTACTCATGATTTGGAATTGGCATCCATAGTGCATGCCTTGAAGATGTGGAGCAACTACCTCAAGGGAAGAAATTTGAGTTGAGGATAGACCATAGTGATTTGAAATATTTGTTTGGACAACCAAATCTAAATGCCATGCAAAACATGTGGTTAGAATTCCTCAATGAGTATGACTTCGATATAAAGCATATCAAGGGTAAAGAGAACAAGGCGGTTGATGCACTCAGTAGGAGAGTGCATGAGATGCATACTACAACCATTATCATGTACAAATCAGATTCGAAAGAAAGAATGTTAGAGGCTGCAAAATTAGATCAACATTATGTGGAAATAAAGACAAAGCTACAACAAGGTATTTTGCAGCAGAAAATTGAAGATTTTGAGTTAAAAGAGAATGAAATCCTCATGTAAAGGGGCGTAGTTTATGTACCAGATTCTCAGGAGTTAAAAAATATTCTATTAAAAGAAATGCACAATGTTCCTTATGTTGGTCACCCAGGCTACCAAAAGACAATTGTAGCTATCAAGAAACAATATTATTGGTCAGATGTGAAGAAATAAGTGGTTTATTTTATTGCCAAGTGTTTGAAATGTCAAAAAGTAAAGGCTGAGCATAGACATCCAACTGGTTTGCTACAACCATTTCCCATCCCTGAGTGGAAATGTGAAGTTGTAACAGTGAATTTCATAACTAAGCTTACGGGAACAACCAAGAATCATGATTCCATCATGGTACTGGTGGGTAAGCTTACTAAAGTTGCCCACTTTATTCCTGTAATTCTCACTCACAAGGAAACAAACATTGTTGATATTTATATGAAGGAAATTGCCAGGCTTCATGGTATACCAAAGACAATTGTATTTTGTTTAAAGGATTTGGGACAAATCTAAACTTTAGCACAACCTATCATCCATAATCAGATGGGAAAATAGAGAGAGTCAACCAAGTGATCGAGGTTATGATAAGGTTGCATGCGATGGATAAACCATCAAAATGGAAATATTATTTTCATTTGGTTGAGTTTGCATATAACAATGGGTATCAAGAATCTCTAAAGATGAGCCCATTTGAGGAAATTTATGGTAGAAAGTGAAACACACCATTGAGATGGGACAACCCAGTAGATAGAGCAGTGGTTGGGCCAGATTTGCTAAGAGAAATGGAAGAGAAAACGGTGAAAATTAAACAGAACTTAAAGGCTACCTAGGACATGTAGAAAAGTTATGCAAATAAATGCAGAAATCACAGAGAACTTAAAGTGGGTGACCACACGTTTTTGAAAGTGAAAGCTAGGAAGAGTTCACTTAAGCTGGGAAATTGTTCAAAGTCAACAACACGTTATTGTGGGCCGTTTGAAATCCCGGAGAGGATTGGTCCTATCACATACATGCTTGCAATTCTTGCATCCATATGCATTTATAATTTGTTTCATGCATATTTTCTTACAAAGTATGTGCATGATGCTAATCATGTAATTGATTGGAACGTGATTCAGGTGGATCAAGAAGGTGACTTCCGAGTTCAATCGGTGTGTATATTGGAACATAAAGTCAAGCTGCTCCAAAATTGAGAAATAGGATTGGTAAAGGTCCAGTGGACCTATTACAATCATGAGGATGCAACTTAGGAGCACGAGGATGCTATCCACACATAGTACCCATACATTTTTGAAGACTTTTGAAGTTTTGATTGTACATAATGCACTGAGGATAGTGCATAAATAAGGGGGAGGGGAATGTAATACCCTAGCTCGAACCCCAATTTTAAATGTACATGTAAATGTACATATAGGCTAGTGAGCTATCAACACTAAGTTTTGGGTTTTTTTTTGCGCGTGCACAAAAGGTGGAGTGCACACCCATTTCATATTTTTGCGTGCACACGAATAAGTGTGTCGTGAGGCTAAAAGGCCATCAAGACTATCTTTGTAAAAATGTAATGACACTCAGACAATTAATGAAAACCTATCACTTCACAAAGACCAATCATACAAAAAGATACTAGGGGATTAAACTCCACTAGAAAAGGAAAAAGGGGCTAAGAGTTAGGAAGAGGGAATATTTAAATATTATTTCCAAAAATATATATATAATTTATGGGATATATATTTATCCCAAGTTCCTAAGGAATGGTAACGAGTCACCAAGTGGAGCAAAGCTATTTCTTAAGGTGACAAGTGTCTAGTTTTAGTCATGCAAATATATTGTTGAACAGAGATCGGGGATTCACTCATTCCTTCAGTATGCCGACCAACTTTCCTCTGCTAATCATCTGTATCTTGCTGTAACTTGCTGCCATCACATAACCATGTAATTGGGAAGGCCTATGTGCTATTAAAGAGGCAGGTTGTTAGGACCATGTGTTATTGAAGAGGAAGGTTGTCAGGCCTATGTGCGATTGAATAAACAAGTTTTCAGACCCGTATGAATTCTCTCTAGGTGAGAGAACGACTGGGAATTGCTTTCCCAAGGTGCCCAATTGCAGCTACAGGGCTCTAAGACTTCTTGTCTGACCTGTTTTTGAAGCCTTGGAAGGGAAGTGGGGAAGTCGAAGGACTATTGAGCAGAGAATGGGCACACTTCCTGAGGTGGGACATGCATGCGGGGAATGAGGGACTATAGTATGTTTGCTAGGGTTGGTACCTTTTTCTGAGTGTTTTGACTGTTGGTAAACCTTAGTTTGGATTAGGAATCCTTTTCCTTGGTGGATTTTAAGCCCCAGCTCGGGGGTGACCTACAACTGAGAGTTTGTAAGCGACAAAGTCTATGGTTGGGAGGAACGTCTGAGGTCTGCATACAGTTGGTGGATTACAACAAAAGATAAGTGTCTTTTTATGTGTATTATTCTCTAAGTAATGTGCATATACATGTTAAATATATTATGTGTTATAGTTGTATATATATATATATATATATATATATATATTTGTGTATGGTATATATACTATAGAACTACATGTTTGCTGCATATGCAGGGCATGGGCCATGGCAGTTTATATGTGTTGTTTAAAATGTGAATGCTTATGCTATTTATGTTTATGGATTTGGTACATAATTATACTGGGTTGTGCATGTATTGTTAGTTCTGCATAACTGTTGCATATGTAGAACATGGTAGTTATTAAGTATATCCTATTAGATAATTCCATGGTAACGGTCATGGGATTTTGAGGCAAGGCTTGAATCATCGCCCACACATGGAAATCAGTCTACGCACACAAATGAGACAGACCCTGCATGCAACATATGAATGGTTGTGTGCGTAGTTGTATTATGAGTTCATTATGTTGTTATAGTCGCTATATGTTAAGCAACTTCAACCATAATTGCATGGGTTCTAGTGCGAAGCTAGAAATGTCATGTGTGTTGAGGGATAGTCGACGTGACCGACACAATGACAATTGAGCATACATAATTGCCAAGACATAGTTGTTGTATGCGGTATGAGACCGATTTCCGCACACTAGGAAAATGTAGTTGTGCATAGCACAAGGCTAGTTGTGCACATTGTTGGTTTCAATGAGTTGCTTCTGGAGAAGAAAGAATTGATATTAGATCTTTATTTAGTGACTTTGCAGTAGTAGGGATTTTATAATGTGGTAACGTGACTCAACTAGGAGGCTGAATACATTACAAAGTGGTATCATAGTTCAAAATTTTGATGTAACATGATTGTTGAGCAGAGCTAAAGACATTACAAGAGAACATTGGAATTCCTATAAAACTTGATAAATGTTTATTCTATGATGATTAACACCCTTGAGTAGGCTACCACTCATACTAGATGGTTAGTGCCTTGTGATATTTTTAGGACCCTAGCAAACCTAAATATAGTTACCCAACTAAAAGCAATTTATAGATTTACTATAGTTCCAAAGGTCGTTTCTTCCCAATCTCCCTTTTGGAAGCCCCATTCCTCTTTAACTAAGTCACCATGGAAGCTGCTCACATTTAGATCACTTACCAATTCCTATTCAAGTAGGTTTATTGTCATACATGATAATAAAAGGCAAAACCCCTATTACAATTTAAGGATACGCGAAAGTTAAAAAAACACTTCCCATAAAAAGATTATTTATAATTAAATATCTTAATTATTAGTACACATTTACTTTTTATTAATTAATGTTAAATTATTAAAAATATTTTTATATC
The DNA here is from genome assembly GCA_032191745.1 of Picea mariana. NCBI lineage: Eukaryota > Viridiplantae > Streptophyta > Pinopsida > Pinales > Pinaceae > Picea > Picea mariana. Next base: position 6,570 of record JASDQU011378187.1, on the reverse strand, counting down.
AACATATACTTTTATCTATTTAGTTTTTAAACTTGGATGATTTAAATAAAATAGCCATTTACATGGTTGCACTCGAAAACTTGGTGTTTTTTTACATCATCATCTTTCATTGGCATATACTACATTGTAAACTTTTGGGTACATCAAAGTCAAAATTATAAATTATAAAGAAATTAAAGGTCCCCTTCCTACGTGATGTTTATGTTTTCATATCAAATTAAAATATCAATATTGGTTGATGAATTTGGAAATATTTGCCATAGCTACTTTTCATTTTCGATCCATGATTAAATGAACATTCCAAAACTGAGTGTCACTTAATTATTTAAAATTTCAAACATTTTTAAATTTAAATGTAATTTCTATGGTTTGTTTTCTTTTGATTTTTTAAGGTTATAATTCATGTTTTTTTTTTTTTTTTAAATACATGAATGTTGGGAACATGGATAGGAGTGTTTTGGAATGGTTAAAAGTTTCACTAAGTTAAAAAAAAAACTTCAAATTGAGAATAAGTTTAAAAAAAAACTTCAAATTGAGAATAGAATGATAATATTTATATTAAAATACTCATAATATTAAATGAGTAATATATATTAAAGTTTTATCATTTTTATTATTATTGATTATAATATTAAATTAGTAATTTAATTTGTGATAATAATTATATTCGTCCAACGATTTGATTAGTAAAGTCTACAAAGGTATACATACCCTACCCCCTTTGGATTTGAACCTGTGACCTCTTAAGAGGAAACACATAATATATATATAATTTTAACATCTTTTTAAAATTAAACTTTAAGTATATAAATTTTGAATATCTTTATAAGTTTAAATCATTGTTTTGGTTTTGATGGGAAAGAAGCTAAATACAATTAATGATATGTTTGGTTGAGAGCAACGAGAAACTGGAGCAAATGCTTACTATGGATAGGGTGTTTATTCCACTTTCATGTTTAGTTACTTGTAGTTTAGTCTTTGTTTTATAGTGATATGTACGTGTAACAAATTAAGTGTTTGTAATGATGGAATACAAATATTTACATTTTAATTTAATAATATGAAAATTAATACTTATAATACCAAAAATAGAATTTTAATTTAAATCTCTCTCTAATGAAAACTCATTCTCGAATTCCCATTTCCTTAACATTGAAACTCCCAAAAACTCTCAAATTCCCAAATCTATTTCAATGAATCGAAAACATTTCATTCCTATTATCAAAAACATAAAAACAAGTTTCTAAGATACCTATAATAATTCCATGCCACTATAGTTACATCTAATAAACCTTTTCAATTCACAATCAAATTCAATTACTTAAATTTGTTGTTTTTCGATCTTTCTCTTAGATTACTAAGGTATCATTATAGTTACATCTAATAAACTTTTTCAATTCAAAATCAAATTCAATTCCTTAAGTATGTTGTCTTTCTATATTTCTCTTAGGTTACTAAGGTATCATCTTATAATAAATAAACTGTTTTTTTAATGTTTATATTGATTGAATGAATGTGAATATCACTAATTATCTTGTATTGTTTTTACATCTAATAAACTTTTTCAATTCACAATCAAATTCGTTTCCTTAAGTATGTTGTCTTTCTATATTTCTCTTAGGTTACTAAGGTATCATCTTATAATAAATAAATTGTTTTTTTAATGTTTATATTGATTGAATAAATGTGAATATCACTAATTATCTTGTATTGTTTTTATCCAATCGATATTGAACACACGGAGAACGGTGGGGAGTTGAAAATGAATGTTCTTGCCACCATGGAACTTGAATTTGTTATCCCAATTGATGGGTGAAAGAAGAATCGAAAA
>JASDQU011378186.1:0-12775 GCA_032191745.1 Picea mariana | reverse complement strand
GGCAAAGAAACGAGAAAAACATGTTTTCAAATGATCAAATTAATCTTAGACATATACATATACATAATGTTGATTATCTACAAATTTTGTATGACTGCCCACAACTGAAACCAACCTAGATCCATCTTAACCCCAGATCTATCAAGCGCCGAGAGGGATCAAATCTCTTGAGGTGCAAACCTTTCCTCGGGTTTTGCACTCTAAAAGAGATTTCCACCTCGAGAGATTTTATCCCTCTCGATGCTTTATAGATCCAGGGTTTAGATGGATCTAAGCTTGTAGAAGGGAAAACACGATAGATGTAATAGAAATAGCTAAAGCCAAAATCCCGTCAACCATACAAAACCAAATGATCAAGCAAATTCAATATTGCATGGTTGAATAGATCATTGAAAGTTAAGTCAAATAATGACCATTAGATGTAAATCAATGACCATAAACCCCAAAAAATGAATGCCCTTATTATCATATTGAGTGCAAAGTGGAGAAGAAGTACAAAGTGGCCAAGTATTGGATAAGTGATTGGTTGTCTGGGTTTACAAATCCTATAATTCGTTAGATGCCATTGATTACAAACCTTCGAGTTAAATGCATGGGTGGTGCACCACATACCACATGTAAACCATGTAAAATTAACACACCATATAATATGTGATGCCTAAACATCCAATACCAAGGCGCATCAACCATAAAAGTTGTTAAGAGTTATTTCAAGTGTACCATGCATTGTTACCACATCATGGATGCTCACAAGCTTTGTTATTCACCACTGTTAAATCATCATTCAAAGTGGTGATTACTATGTAATATGTTCACCACAATGTCGCACAATGAAACCCATACATATGTTTTTTATTTTTTACCTAAACACCCAAAGAAGTTACCAACTATGTCCATGGAGCTCTCAAACAAATGCCCATATGAAAACCATAATAACCAATTATTGCAAATATAACACGTGCTACATGTTACTCAACACAACCTATAGAACATAAATCACGAGCATGTCAAACCAAACAACACAAATGACAAAGCAATGTAACTGTGCAACCATAACTGCAAACCCTCTTACTTATCATAACTAAATGAGCATCTTATCAACCATCCACCAATCAATCATCAACCGTTGAAGCTTCTCCAAGTTTAATATTTCTATTAAAATATCCTTAGGAATCCCAAGTGAAAATTTATGGGATGGGACCCCCTTTGTGTTGGGACACTTTAATTTTGAATGTGGTATTGTGAAACGTAAGTAGTGCAAAACAAATGATATGTCATTTCAAAACAAATCGAGCAACCTGAATTTGTAACGCTTTGCAATTCAAATATTGTTGGATGCAAATGAGGTCAGCATGAAGAAGGAACCCAACTTTCCTTTTATTAACAAGATTATCTATGGGCTTCTAATACATGCTCGAACACAATTGATGAACCACTGCTTAAATCAAAATCTACTCATGATCATTATTTCATCCAATGCCTCTCTGTAATGATCCTTGATAAAGACACTTCACCAAATTTCTTAGGAACTCAACACTAGGTTGAGGTATCTTATCATAATTTAATTCTCTAGGACTAGAGTGTGCCTAAAGTATTTAAGGGAATTCCAACAAAATTCTTATTGTACCAATTATTGGGAAAGTATACATTGAAGGTGTGTGCCCTTTGGTGAGAGGACTAGCACACCATACTAGTGAATATCCATTTTCAGGGTACGTGAAGATGGCTTAGTTCCTAGAGCCAAGGATACCAAAGCATTGCAATCCCCCTAAAGGATCCTTCGGTGTTAAGATAGGTCCAAAGACACTATATAGATTAGATTCTTCAAATCTAAAAGGGAAGCCTCCTCCAATTCGGGATCTTGCAAAAAATTGTATTTGGTTTGACTTCGAATATCTTCTTATTTTTTCCTACTTCCTAGATACATAGGATTCTGGGAAAGGGTCTTCATTTTTTACATTTAGATGGTTTGTTTCTTCCTCTGAAGGTGTTCTATAGTGTTGTTTTAGACACCAAAGCCTTGTTTTAAGTTGCTTCTTCCACCAATGTCTCTTTGTTTGGCTTGTGCCCTTACACTTTCTTGGAATTTAGTGTCGTCATGATCTTCTTCCCCTTTTATTTGGAGGGATTTGTTTAGGTTAGCTCCCCCACTGGGGTTTCCGACCCTATGGAATTATAGGATGGTTTGTGGTGAGCTTTTGGAAGGGCAACATGCTCAGAAACAYTGTTTCTTATCACTTAGAAGGTATGGGTGGAGTCATTAATCATTACTCCTTGTAGTTCATTCCTTTATAGCTCTAGTTTTGTTCATGAGTTTCCACGGGACTRTGATTTGGCATCACCATCTCCCCYTCCACCTCATGAGAGATGGTAGGATTTGTCTCCAAACCTCGAACCTATTCTTTATGGGGGGGAGGGTTTCTCCTTATGGTTGGTGGTTGTTTGTTTCAGGTTCACTATTTAGGAGGGCCTAGATATAGGGCCACTTCCTTCTCCCCACTATAAGTTAGAGGGGTTATATACTCATTCTAGGAGCTAGTAGTATATTGAGTTAGTTGTTTTTTCTTGTAGTCCTCCAAGAAATGGTGTACTCATGGCATTTATTTCACTCAAGGGTAGTAACTTGTAGTCTAATTCCTAAATGTGGTGCCATCCTTCAAGGTTGACCTAAATCAATATTGTTAGTTGTTTCTCCAAGTCCACTTGCAGACACATACAAGCACAAGTGTATTGGCTTGTCTTAGGCCCAACTCTATCTATGAAGCACCTAAAGAACTTCCAATTGCCATCAGGGTGGTCATCTTAGAAGATTAAGGGGAGGTGAGGCAATTGTACCCAAACTGGGACAATCATCTACATGTCTTCCCAGGGTTCAAGTTCACAACCATTTGTTTAGGTGCATTTCCTTAGGTCCCATGAAACATGACTTATTTCAAAATATCATGTCCCTATCCTCCTTGGTTCGAAGAGGAATCATGGAAGCCATGCACATAGAAAAAAGGTCCACATCTATCCTTTTATCTGTGGACGCTAATTCTTTTGCAACAAAGTTGCCATTGTTTGCAGATTCAACCAAAGCCTAATAAAAAATTGCGAATCAACACCCTCTATGAGAATATCGAGGCTTTCCTTCCAGACATTGAAGGAGGCACTAACATGTTGGGAATTTGATCCAATTTCTTGACAAACCTTATGGTTCTTAGTGACATAATTTTTCTTTTATTGAGGTTGTTGCAACTATTGACTAAAATACAACAACATCTTGAAAAAAAGTTGAAATGGAGTTGGAGGGAGAGGTAAGGGGACCATTACCTTCCTTAAAGGAAGCCATGGTATAAACCCTTTTAGAACACTCTCTTTGCTAAGTTAGCCTATTGGAATATTGTTGGGTTTGAGCCAAGATTTTGGTTTGAGAAAAAAAATGTGATGTTTGGTTTGGTGTGAGTGTTTGAAAATGGTTGATTTAGAGGTGGGGTTATGGTTAATGTCATGTATATGTTCTTTGAGCCATGGTATTACAGTTTAGCTAGTTTGCCCAATATATAAAATGTTGCATGAACATATAATCTCATATACTTCTCAATGAAAAATCAATTTATTTTGTCTTTCACCTTATTGATGTTCTAAATAGTTTTTGTGAAATTTAAAGATGGTTTTGATGTTTTTTTAAACGAAAATCTTGACAATTTTGTTACTAACCTTTTGGAGAAAGGAAAGGTAGACATTGACATTAGTAATTTAGCATTGGATTTCACTTAACTAACTTTATGAAAATCATTTTTAATAAATATGAATAATTTCAAATTGTTTTTTCTAAAAATGAAATTTTTCTTTTTCAAATTGGTTTTATTCATAGACATGGATAGCTATTTTACATTTTGTGTTGAATGGCATAAAAATATATTTATATAATTCGAGAGGAAAGGGAAGTTGGAACCATTCATTTATGTGATTACTATGCTACCAAATAACCAAATCACTACAATTATATTTTTGGGAATGAAAACGAAATCGACCTCTAGTTAGAGCAACTACATCCTTAATACATATTTTTATAATCTAATTTAATTAGAAAAACCTACTGAATAATCCACCATCTTTTGGATGTACAGTAAGGAAAACTTTGAAAGAGTCAAGCCATAAAGAAATAAACATAAAAGCTTACAAGCAAATTGTAAGAAAGAAGAAATCTGATTTCATGATCTCAAGGAGGGAGGAATTAATTTTCTTAGGGAAAAATAACCCCAAGTTATTTTGGAAGGAGCTTCAAATGAAAAAGAAACAAACTAAAAATAATATCACAGCCTATCAATGGTTCGAGTATGCAAAGCAACTTTATGAGCAATATTCTAAGGTGGACCCTCCTCCCTTGGTCAACACTACTACTAAGCTCTTCACTGTGCATGAAATTGAGGTGGGTATCAAAAAGTTGGGTGTTGGAAAAACAAAAGATTTAGTTGAACTCCAGGAAGAATATCTAAAGTGGGGTTCGAAAAATCTTGCACCTCACATTATGAAAATTTTCAACAACATCATTCAACAGGGATTCCCTACAGATTGGACAACGAGCCTAGCAATAGCACTTTTCAAGAGTGGGGATGTCAACAATCCCTCCAACTATAGGACCATAATGATAAACCCCTTGTCTGCGAAGTTATTTGGAAGTATGCTAGAAAACATAATTAGCAAGTGGGTGGAAGAAGGGGATAAGCATGCTAAAGGGCAAACAGGTTTCAGACCTAAACACTCAACGATTGATCACGGTATAACTTTAAGGCAGATCATTGAAAAAGTGTGGGAGAAAAAAGAGGAAGCCTTTTGTTGCTTTGTTGATTTCAAAAAAACTTTTGACACGGTCCCTAGAGATAAGCTTTGGCATAGAATGGAGGAACTTGGGGTTCCTATACATCTTAGAGCAGCTGCCCATAGGCTATATGAGGAAGTTAAAGTCAAAATCAGAACATTAGTTGGTATCTCCGAAAGTTTTAGGAGCGATATTGGGGTCAAGCAAGGGTGCCCATTGTCCCCTACCCTCTTTGGCTTATATATTGACAAACTTGAAGAGTGGTTAAACTCACAGGAGGGTGATGGTGCTCTTTTGAATGATTTTGTGATAAAGCTTCTTTTGTATGCAGATGACCTTATTCTGATTGCTAAATCCACTCATGAGTTGCAAGAACACCTAATTTCCCTTGAGCGCTTTTGTAGTACAGTGGGAATGCAAGTCAATACTAGCAAGACGAACGTGGTAATTTTTTCTAGCAAAAGAACACATAAGCAACATAAGTTCTACTTTGAAAGCAACACTCTTGAAGAAGTGGCAGATTACAAATACCTCGGAATTGACTTCAACAAAAATCTAAGTTGGGAAGGTTGCAGAAAAAAAAGAACTTTGGGAGGTTGGAAAGCGTTCTATGCTTTTCAAAATAGACGCAGAGAAGCAGAGCTATGGGATTGGAAGACTATGCAAACTCTCTTTGGGCTTTTAGTGATCCCGGTGGTTCTATATGGTTGTGAAGTGTGGGCCAACAACACATCTGACTTACAGTGGAAACAAATTGGGAAGATTAAAAAACACTTGATCACAAACAAGTTTAAAATTAAAAGTTCAGTCCCTTATGATATCATGCTGAGTGAAATGGGGGCTGCTCCTATTGAAGCAATTGCTATGGTGCGTCTCATAAGATATCTAAAAAAAATTGAGCAAATGGAAGACAGTCCGTGGCCTAAGGTTGTCTTCAATGACATATTGTGCAAAAGAAAGAAGATGTGGATGAGGCAAAATATTAAATGGCTTAGTAAATGAGATATCCACTTGAACAAGTGCCCTACGAACAGTAAAGAGATAAAGGCTTTTGTTATTGATAGGTTCCACAAGCGAACTTGGGATAAAGGGCTCGATAGAAAGAAAGAGTATTATATTGAAGAGTTTAATCCCACATACAATCATCATCAAAAAGCGTACATCAGGGCCAATATATCTTGGAGAGCCAAAATGCTTATTGCACAAATAAGAACCAATTCCCATCAACTCCGTTGTGAAACTGGGCGTTGGAAAAGACTAAAAGAAGCTTGGGAAGAAAGGCTATGTGTGTTTTGCACCTCCGGAAAAGTGGAAACAGAAAAACATTTCATTTTAGAGTGTGAAGCTTTCAAAGACTTTCAAAGACAGCAGAGACAACTATATAAATATCTTGACAACATTGGAGAAATTGAGGGAGCTCATCATCAAGTTAAACAAGAAAAACTGCAGAAATTAGTCTGTGAGGGGTCTGTCCCATAGGCTATTCATTTTCTTTCTTTCTTTTACAAATTATAATCTTCAAGAGAAGCATTACACGGATTCCATCCGTGCTATCATAATCTCCAGCAAAGCTCATAGAAAATCATTACACGGATTCCATATGTGCTATCTTCTGGATTGATTCCACGCATCCGCACGGTTGATCCTATTTTAGAGTGGAAACGTGGCGCGAAATATTTTGTAAAACTCTTTTTGGTTTTGAAGGTTTCCCTCCAAACTAAATTCAGAGGGTAAATAGCAGACGACGATGACCATGGCCATGGGCGTGCGACGGATTCTTACGAAGGCTTTCTTGTCCAGAGCTAAGCACATACTGGTGAGCCAAGGAGATTCAGTCCATTCTTCGTAATCTGTCTTTCGTTTGAATATTTGCTTGATTTTCATATCAGGAGAGAACTTAAACACCATTTGCAGATTCCAATGCTCTAAAATTTACCATATATTTCTGAACATTCAAACTCAACAAAATCTGATCATTCGAGGTTTGAAACGCATACAAATTTGAACCTTAACCAGCACGTAAAACCCTAGTTCCATCTTCAACATAATTGCGAAATCCTAGCCTTTCTTCTGGAACCCTAGATTTCATGAATTGAGAAAGGAGGTTGAAAGTTAGAAGCCGTATCTGTCGAATGCGCATTACATTTTTTGCACTTAAATCTTTTGAATTATTGCTGATATGAAAGAGCATCAGTAATTATGGATAACACTGGTGCAGTGAATATCCCCGAGACTCAGACATCAACTATTCTTATTCTCTAGGTGGATTTTTAAATGCACACTTAAATGGGTAGCAAAAGCTGGATCATAGAAGTGGTTCAGCAGTTGCAATTGAAGTTTACGAGTTTAGGGTTTTCTCCAGTAGCCATTTTTAAAGAAAAAGGAGATGAGAGAATTGATAGAATTCAACCAAGTTAAACTAAACTGGAGAAAAACAACATATATATAGATAGATAGTGATATTGACGTGGAACGAAATCCTCATGTCATTTCTTTTAGTAAGCTAGCAACTAAGAAGGCATCACAAGGACACAAATCACAAGGAAGGGGACCTGCAAAGCACACAGGTACATATATAAACCCCCTTACCTTGACAAAATGGTTTCTACTGTGTGATCTAAGTTAGTTTTACGTGAAAACCTCACGAAGTTTTTTGAAATGTAGATGGGGTTTATGATATTTGAGGCCTGGTTTTATGTTTTGATCGCAGCCTAACTTGAATCTTAAGAAAACACTTTTGTTTGAAAATGGTAACGATGGAAAATAATGCTCCCTTTTGTCAATCATCATTTACTGCTGGTAAAATATGGTAGCGCATAAACAAGAAGAGCAATAGTTGTCTCTTCTTTGCATAAACAAGAAAAATAAGAACCATCTCTTCTTTGCATTAACAACTATAAGATTACAAAGAGTTCATTATTCTGTAGTTACATAATCCACATCTACATTTGTTGATGCAAAATTAGAGTGGTGGAACCTAATTCCACTGTCAACAGTCTTACAGCCAACTATCTATTCACCTACATCCAAATCAAACTGAGAATTTGAACCTGCAGCTTAGTATGCTTAACACTACTCCTTCACCTAGCTCCACATCCTTTTTTAAAATTGAATCCGTAACTTAGGATGGCCAACTTTGCATATGTATCGAACTGCTCAGAATAACCGTTTATGCAGGATATCTACTCAGAGATGGGTTATTAAGTTTCTTTCCTTCCTACTGCAAGTTCTTCAGCCCTGGATGCTCAGAACAGCCATACCTCTTCTCCAGTGCTGAAGCCACCAAGAGCAGGTTGATGACCCCCAGGTTTACCCTCAAGGGCTTCGTTAGTCTAGGAAACTATCCAAAGGACATTATCCAAGAGGCTCTTGGTGTTGATATTTGCTCTATTGATTTGGATGATAAGCAGGGGTAGCTCCCTCTACCCTTTGTGGCAGCTGCATCTTTGTCCAAGCTATGTTTCTTCACTGGCTTGTCTTCACTTTACAGGGTTTTCCTTCTTGGGATAATCTACTTGAATGCATGTGCTTATGTCATTTCATGTTATGTTGCTCTTTTACTCATTTTTCATTTCATTTCATCTCATTTTAGGGGGTATATGTTTTGGTTTGGCTGTTATTGCTGGCTGTAATCACCAGTCCCTTTGGCCTATTTTGGTCTTTAGTGGACATAAATAAAATTTCCATTTCAATTTCCAATAAATTAGAGAGGGAATTACAAGCAACATACGGATATTTCATTAGTTAAATGATTGGTACATCTGATAGGAAGGTGGTGGCTAGCCAAATGCCAACCTCCAAGTCCCCATTTAATATTCTTTGGAACAATACTAAAACAGTTGGGGAACTGCCCAGTCCATTCCCTTTTGAATACAATAGGTGTGGCAATAAATGATTATGAACGATAACAATCTTATTGTAAATATTAAACACATTATTATTATTTTTTTCTCCATATATTTTATATATCAACAAAATAAAAAAGCCATCCACAATGGCAGTCAACTCAGCTTCCATCACAATCATGGCTTAGATAATGAAAGGACCCAAGCCCACCTTCATTACATCCAAGGAACCACTGGTAGATTAACCAGCAAGGATAAAAATGTTTAATACCATCTTCACCCACCATCTTCACCCTCGAAAGCTTCCTCAAACCAAGTACAAGCCCCTTCAACCCCTCCAATCCTAAGGTGTTTATGAAATTCTGTGTTCTAATGGTGTCCTTTACATAGGCCAAATGATTTGATCTATCCAAGTCAGGCTCACATAGCTGACATTAGACATAATAGAACTCACAATTCAGCCTTAGTTGAGCATTCAAAGAAGACTAAACAATTTGGTAGTTTTTACAGATCTGAAGTCCTCATTACAAACCAAGTTTTTTTTTTCATAACATGTCATATATTAACATAGAAATATTTACAAAAGAAACAGAAAAAGCGGGAGGGCATATACAGTGATCATATTTTCTTCCTCAGCATTACCAAAGCAGAAATAAAATCAGAGTAGGCTGTGACATCTAATTCCTTGGCATCTTTAATTAGCAGAAAGCCTTTAGCCAACAATTGCATACATACCTCTTTCCCTCCAACTACAACAAAAAGACTGAAGTGCACTGACCTCATAAGCAAAAACGGATTTGCACCTAATCATCCATAGGGTGAATAATGCAGAAACTCTGAGGCAATTCCAAATCCCTGTGAAAGGCCAAAGCACAAGATACCTGGAGTCACCAAAGCTTACATCTCTCCAACGTACTTTACCCTAAAACAAAACTGATTGCTGATCTTGAATATGCTGCTAGCAGTTTCTAGCAAATGGGCAGTGCCAAAAATATGTTTCATTGTGTCTGGCTTACCACAAACTAGACAAAGTCAATTCGTTAGCCCACTCTAATCCAGGCAGGCCTTGGATGGCAATGCTGATAGATAACTAGTTATGCAAATACCTCTAGTCTATAAGACAAACACAGGGACCAAACGCTATGAAGCCTGCGAGTCCACCTCTTCTTAGGTTTGGGAGAAACCCATTGAGCGTTAAGGATAGGTGTGCTTTTGGTGGAACAACGAGTACAACTTCCAGGAATCATATTGCTGAATCTGTTTGCTAAATTCCCACCCCTAGTCTCTCTATGAAGGGCCTTGCATGTTAATATTCAGCTTGTACATGTCCTTAGGGGGAAGCAACCCGATAATATCTTTGATGATGATCTTGTCAAAAGAAAGGAGGGTCTTTTGACATGCCATAGCCCTCTAGTCCATCCACTGCAATTTGCGATGGATATGTGCACTCTTGGCAGTATACTCCTCTTTGTAGATCACCGTTTCTAGCTTTGCTACTTTCTCTTGAGGGTTAACCCAAGTGATCTGGATAAACTGCCTATAAATGTCATCTCTGATGATCTCGTTCAACTTCTGTTTGGTAGGTAGGAGGTGGCCAGGTGCGTCCAAGGAATATCTAAATGGAGGGAGATGATCCATTTGAATTCCTAGGGACTCTAAAAGATCTGAAACCCTCATGAACCAACCTTGAGCCCAGCTTGAAGGGCTAGAGAGGACAATTTTCTTTGAAGAACAATAGGCCAAGTACAGGTATCGATCTCGTCCCTTCACTGAGTCAGCGAAGCTCCAGATGCGATGCAAAAAAGAGACCAGTTTGAATACTGTCTCAAGTTGGAAGGGTTGGGCCCTAAACTCTATGAGGATGATATGCTGAGGGACTGTCTGCTTGCATCAAATGATGCGTTGGAGGAGAAGGGTTTGGACTCTCTTAGTTGAGGCCCAATCAGACTCAAGTAAAGAAGGCCTCCAAATATTTGTGTTAGAATATAGAAGATTGTGCTTGTTTTACCATTGACGATACCCTCGTCACCCAACCATAGGTCGAAGCCACCCTCCGAGCACCTTGACCTTGACAAAGAAGAGAATCCTGGTAGCAATCCAATAGCCAAGAGAGGCTAATGCACCAAGCAAGAATATAAACCAAGCTGATAAGATATTCCCTCCCAGAAGTTGGCGCACACTTTCCCAGGGACTTGCGCACAAAACTGCCACTGCACCTGTGCAGATCTAGCTCTCTCTGCAACTGCTGAGTGTGTATAATGAGAATTGGCGCCCTGTATTTATAGTAGTCTGGGCAGGCTTACTGGGGCCGACTTCTCCTCCTGGGTACTAATAAATTCATATTAAATATATTTCTGCAGCCGACAACTTGTCTAGGGTTTCCTTCACTTCTTTGCTTCCTTCCGGAGTATTCTAATCTCGTCATAGGTCACAATAGAGGTTCATACCTCCTAAAGCTACCATAATATTAACACTCCCTCCTAGCTAGGGAGGTATGGTCTTGAGCACAAACAGACCATTCAACTGGTAGAATCACGAGCACTGTCATTATTATCCAACTGGATAATCTCCTATGGCAACTGGTACAATATCAATTGATAGAACACAACTGTGTCTATTCACGATAGTACACAACTACGTGAAACATAGTCACAACCAGTGGAACATATCCACCACAGTAGTATATCTCTATTGTCTGGAGACAGGCAGTCTCCATAACAATCATCTGATGACAACCTGCACAGAAAATATTGTTAAGAATAAATTGAATCATCTGGGCCAATCTTTCACTCACATCTGTGAGATCTGAAAGAATATCTGCCCTTAGTATAGAACATCAACAATGGGCTATTTGCCCTATTCTTCTCAAACAAGGAAGAATGATTGTTTCTGATTTTTGAGCCTGGACCATTCCTCACCCTGGGCCATTCTTCCTACACTGATCAAAGTGCACCCTGGAGAGAATGTATAAACCCTAAGGAATGTCTGAGTCTGGACATTCCCCACCCTGGGCCATTCCTCCTACACTAATCAAAGTGCACACTGGAGAGAATGTAAAACCCTAAGGAATGTTTGTCCCTGATTGCTGAGCNTATCAACCTCCAAAACGGACCATTCCTCATGTTAACCACAATGAGAAATCGCTGTCCGGCGAGGCGGGCCAGTCTTCTTGAGTAACCCTCAAGAAGAGAGACTGCACTAGACCACTCCCCATGTTAACCACAATGGGAAGTCGTTGTCTATGATACATCAACAATCAGACTACTTCCCATGTTAACCACAATGGGAAGTCACTGTCCGTCAGAAATCTCAATCCACTTTTCGAACAGGAAAGAATATGTCCAATCTGGACTATTTTTCAAATAATTATATGTTTCAATAATATTTTCAGTGCTCCCTCCTAACCTGGAGAGTCTTCCCTTTCAGCTAAGGGAGTTATTTCCACGATCCCCATCTTCTCTCGGAAATATGCAACTTTATTCTGGATAGAGGTTTTGTCAGGATGTCTGTTGTTTGCTCATCAGTGGGGATATACTCGAGCTTTACCTCTCCTTCCTGGACTTTATCTCGAATAAAGTAGTATTTGATCTCAATGTGCTTCAACCTTTCATGAAACACTGGATGTTCTGATAATCTTATACAACTCTGATTATCACAATATATTATGGTCGATTCTGGAATCTGATCAAATAAGTCGGAGATTAACTTCCTTAGCCATACTTCTTCTGTGCATGCTTCACATGCTGCCATATACTCTGCTTCTGTTGTGCTGAGTGCGATAGACTTCTGTTTCCTGCTGCCCCAAGATATCATAGCGGAGCCCAAGCTGAAACATATACCTGAAGTGCTCTTTCTGTTTTCTGCACTTCCTGCCCAATTAGAGTCTGTGAATCCATGAAGTTGGATATCATCGGATGCGGTATATCTCAAGCCATAGTTTATTGTCCCACGAATATATCTTAGGACATGCTTTGCAGCTATCCAATGCTCTTGTCTAGGTTCCACGTGGAACCGACTTAATGTATTTACAGCAAAGCAAATATCTGGTCGAGTATTTACCAAATACATTAATGATCCAATTAGCTGTCGATATAGAGATGGATCTACTGGATCGGAATCTGGGACT
>JASDQU011378184.1:8891-24011 GCA_032191745.1 Picea mariana | reverse complement strand
AAATAAAACAAATACATAAAACTTTAAAACAAAACATGTAATATAATAATATTAAAAATTAAAAAAAACAAAAACACTAAAACTAAACTATCCTAAGTCCTCTACCTCCACGCACACCTTATACCTCACGTCCCATCCATTTCACATTAAATAAATCAAACGGATATAAAACATTTCGGACCCCCCCTCACCATCCGATGTTTAACGAGAGGGGGGGGTGCGTAATGATGGTTTCCCAATACCACCCCCCATCCACGTGTCGCCTCCCTATTCTAGCGGAACCCTCCCCCAAAACCACTTACCACCTCAGGGGGGTCCGAAATACCACCAATCACGAAAAAAAACCGCTTTTTCAATTTTTTGCCTATTTAGCATGTCTTTGTCCGAGGCCGTTTTTGGGCAAATGAAAACGAATTTTAAGAAACCGAGAGAGGTTTTTCTCCGTAACGGGATGGAGAACAAAAACCTCTCTCAGTTTTTTCACAGGTGCCACGAGCAGGGAGAATCGAAGCCATCTTCGAGGCCCTTTTTTCCAGATTTTCGCTTTTCTGTTACAGTCCTGATTTTGAGGGAGCTATTACGGCCAGCTGGGGACGAATTTGGCGAAACCGAAGGAGGTTTTTGTCTAGAACATGCCCATCTACAATAACCTCCTTCAGTTTTTTCCTAGGTGTCATCGTTGAAGAGAAACATACGTCTGTTCAGACCCCTTTTTTGCAGAAAACCGGTCCGTCTTTCATGGCAGACAGTTCCAAATTTTGTGGGATTGGTGGCTATTTTTGGCCGAGGCGGTTACAATCGATTCTCGAAACTTTTTGGGGGATCTCCCTTATCTATTCAGAGATGATTTTTAATGTAAGGTTGTTGATCTCACGCCGAGGCAGGCTGGGAGCACTGTAACTTCTATCAGAGATTTTCCAGAAATATAAAGAAACGTTTCACAGGATTCCTGTATGTTAGCTATTGGTGAAGTTTTTCCCTCGTCATTGAATGTGTATCTGCCGTTGTTATCTTTGTATTATCTGTCTGATCTTTTAAAATGAGTTAAAGTTACAGGATTTATCTGTGCATACCCTGTTTTCTAACTTTTGAAAAATCTAAATGTTTGTCTTCTAATGTTGTGGTGAAGAAATTCTTAAATGCTTCTTTACTGTGATTGATAATCTCGCCTTCTCTGCTAATCCATTGCTTATTCCCAAAGAATCTAATAGTTGCATTATCTTGCCCTGTAAAAAGACTTTTTATAAATTGTTATTTGATCTCTATCTTTATGAACAGACCCCATAGCCCAATGGCCTTCTTTTGCTGTCTCAACCAGAAAACTCCAAGAACGTATCCTATTCTGCATAGCTAGCCTAATATCCTCTTCCAACAAATTTATATCAGACAGAGAGATCCCTCTCTGAGTCTCGGAGGGTTAGATCCCTGACTCGAAGCGGTTTTGATGTTGCCTCTGTGACTGCCTCACAGCCTTGGGAAAATTACAGAGTGCTAACACTATTACAACCAAAGCATAGTCCTTTTGCTCTTCTTCCCTCCTTTTCCTTCTATGATATTCGAGTAGGTTGAGGTAGGTGTTAATGACTGAAAACATCAACGTAATTTTGCCCACAAAGTGTTGCTAAAGTCTATTATTATACAAGACTAAATAATGCTAGTAGGTGGGACCCCCTTGAACTTTTGAAGATCAGATCTGTTCATTTTGTTATGATGATGTGCTACAAAGGTTTACATGGTTGACGAGATATTGTTGTCTTTGATATGAGTTAAGCTTTGAGATGCTGTTCCTACATGTTAGTGCAACCTGCTATTCATTTATGGTATTTATTCTTCTCGCACCTGCACAACAAACATGTTAGTGAAATGATATGAAAGACAATTAGAGGAAGGCAAAATACTATGACACATGCAAAAAAGGGATCTAGTTCTGCAAATACCATATGCATGAGAATACTTGTTGATTGTTGATTGAACCCTAGCTAACAAGGAAATGGATATGAAATTGTGTTGAATTTTATTTTTAATATGCATATGGTTGAAATGTTGGTGGCACACTTGGCAAAGTGATAATGCAATGGTTATGCATTGGTTAATGGAATTGGCAGCCAATATACATATGGTATATAGTCTATATGCATGGTGATTACGCTATGGTACAGGTTGATGTTAATCACGCTGTTAGTGATGGTTCTATACATGATCTCTTAGATTGTATAGTTGACATGCGATATGGTTAATTTAGAAATGGGACATATGATGTGGATGGCGCAATTAACAAGAAATTGATGTGGGTTCCAACGCGGATTTTAAATTAATGGTTTTAATGAAGGGCTAGTTGGTATGTACTCATGAGTTAATGTAATGTGGGTGGAGGCGATGTGAATTTACTGCACGTCACCTTTACCCTTCCCGTTGGCCGCCACCCTAATCGACTGTTGTTCGTTTTGTTGCTTTGGTTGTGCTCCAGAAGTGTAGCATGGTGGAACTAAAGGCTCTGCCCAGCCTAAGGCAAATTCGGGAAAATCAAGAGGTGACAACAACAACCAAGGAAGGGTTGCATCATAGACTGGGAAATATGGCTTTTGAATTTTATTTTATCTATTGATTTATGACAGTTGACTTCATGGATTTTGGACAACATGTTTTATTTTGGATATATGAGTATTATTTTGAAATATTTTCAAATTTTCATGAGCCAAAAGTAAATATGTTGAAGGGAGGCACAAGGAGGTGTGTTTGCTTAACTAATGGTTATGTTATGATTGTTATGATTATTATGAACTAAAGGGAGTCACAAGGGGTTCCACCTACTAGTTATTATTTAATTATGACCCTCTTATGATTATTACTTTTCCCCCCTAACTAAAGTTAGTTGAGTCTTTAGTTAACTTAACTAATGAGTTGGTTCAACTACTTCAACCAATTCTAATTTGTTAAAAGCAAAAGGAAAGGGGGGAATAAGAGGAGGATAGAAGCAAGAGGCATGCTAAGGTTTTCTCTTTGAGTTCATGTTGAGATAGTTCAGTTTTCATTCATTCATATATTCATCACATCCTAATTCTCTTTTGTGATAGCAGGATCTTATTGTAGACAACAATATTCAGGGCTGAATCAAATCATTCAGACACTTGTTTTTCAGAGGTGTTGATCTATCTTTGATAGTGTGTGTAGTCTGATCTGTTTGTGAATTAATTTTCATGACTGATAAAGGCTATTGTGCAGAGTCGAGTGGGCAACAATTTGTGGCAAGCTGATCTAGCTTTTAGAGTTCAGTTTTGGTTTTCTGTCAGAGGTCCTTTTGTATGTTTCATCGGGGATGTCTAAGTTTGATTTTGGTCCAAGATTTCTGTATGAGATTTTGTAAAGAAAATGACTCTTTGGTGAATTGGAATGAAATAAATGATTTCTTTATGTCTCAATTGTCTTGATTATCATTTTGGTGTCTTTACTTCTATTTCTTACATTTATTTCAGCAACTGAAATATTCAGAAAATTGCATAAAATGTGAATTTCCAGCAAGTTCTTTTGTTAATAAAAGACTAGCCTAAGCACTTGTAATTAATACTTGTGAGTTAGGATGTTATTTGTGTTGGCTATAAACATAGGGTGATATTCATGACTACTTTACTTTATCCAAGTAAAGTCTGAAAATGCTTGAGTAAGATCAATTCATATATTTTCCTCAACATTTATTTTGGCGACCATACCGGGGAGATCTTCGATATTTCCCTGGTTAAATTTTATACTTGATTCTCATCGATACATCTTTCTTTTTTGATTTTGATTCTTTGACTGTTTTCTATTAATGACTGTTCCTATTGCAAGGCAACCCAATATTGAGCTCAGTATTCAAGACCAGACCAACATTGCTTTAAATCTGTTTAACACCATTCTAGACACTACCAATACCTGTGCTTAACTTAACCATTCTTGGGCAGAAATTGAGCGAGATATTAGTGCTCAAGAACGATTGGAGGCTAGATGAAGACGTCCTAGAAATCAACAGTAACATTTTGCTTCTTTAGTTTAGGCCTTTCTTTCACGTCCTTTGATTCTTGTGCTTCTAGAAGAAGAAGAGGCTTGTCACCCAAAATTAGTCCTATCGGTGAAATAGGAAGGAGAAACGTTGTGTTATCTGTCCGACAAAGTGCTCTAAAGATAACTTTATCTTATTCATCCAGCTCGTCTTTGTTTCCCTCATCTATCATCCATAAGATGGCATTTAGTAGTGGCTCTGGTGGCACTGGAAGTGATCCATCTTCCCAATCTTCATCGTCATCGGTGATTGGTAGCTTGTACAACCACCATATCCCGGTCCAATCTACTAAGAACCCCACCAAAGTCATAAAAAAGTATGGACTTTTTCAGTTCTAAGAAGACGCCACAACTATGCCGTGGCATGTGTCCGCTCCTCTTAACCTAGCACCTGCTACTCGTCCACTTCCAAAGTTTAAGGAGCACCTGCTACTCGTCCACTTCCAAAGTTTAAGGAGCACCTGCCCGAGTTTTTGGGGAATAACACTGTCAGTACCAGTGAACACCTAGTGGCATTCTCTAATGCTTGTCATAACATAGGGGCCAACGACAATGACACCTGCATGCGCTTGCTTGTCAATTCCTTGGAAGGGAAGGTTGCAGCCGATTTCTTGGATCTTCCGCCTAAGATCCTATCTACTTGGGAGGAGCTAATTTATTGGTTCCGATCCACTTAGGAGCAATCCAAAAGCCCAAATCAAAAGTTAAGGGAATATAATAATGTTACATACAAAGAGGGTGAGACTATCAAGTCTTTCAACTTGCATTTCACCAAATTGTACAATCAAATCCTCAAACTAATCCGCCCCTAGAACCAAGCCGCATTCATGCATTATTACAATGCATTGCCTTCTCCTTACCGTCATAGGCTTGAGGAAAAGGCCATTGATAATCTTGACTCTGCCCTGCATACTTGCTCTGAGTATGAAGAACAACTTGAACGAACCGATCTACTCCAGGGAGAATCAGTTAGATAGACATACATGTCCTCTCTCTTACAACTAGTACAGGATATGAACAATCACATGATAGAATTTGAGCGGAAGGGTACTGTCGCCCCTCTCACCTCTGGAGCTTCATCCTCTTTTGCTCCTCCTTTCAGAAGTCAGGTTGAAAATAATTTTCAGCCCAAAGCTATCTTGCCTAGGAGTTGGTGTAACTTTTGCAAGGAACACCATGAATAAACCACGTGTGAGGTAAGGAAGAGTGCCAGAGACAAGATCTTTGGTAAGAGACTAGAAGCTACTATCGCTGTCCTAGATTTTACTGAGCCAGAAGATGTCATGGTTATCAATACTAGAAACAAAGCCTATGGTCCCAAGGGAAAATTTGACCCTTCCCGCAGTTCTTCTAGCCTGAGTTCATCTTCAACCCCTGCTGCGCCCCAGGTTCCTATAATTTCTGAGAGTCAAGGAATCACCCCCTCTCCCCTCTCTTCCAAATACAATATCTTGAATCAATTGGCCAACATCAAAGCAGATGCCATCCTTCTAGACATGGTTGCCGTCCCTGAACAACAGATGCATCTGAGACAATTCATGGAAGGAAAAGCTTTCGTTGTGGCCAATCTTTTTGAAGAGGTAAACAAAGAGGATTCTTCTGTAAATAAAGTAGGTGTACATAACTTCAAATACCTTGTAAAAAATCCCCCTTTTTATATTTCTATAAAGATCATGGATAAAATCACCCATTGTTGCCTAATTGATGGTGGTTCAGGCCCACGTGTCATGTCGAAGATTATTATGGAAGAGCTAGGCTTATCTTGTACAAATGAAAATGCCAGAAGCATGCTCTCCTATAATAGTCTACAACAAACAACCATAGGCGAGATTAAAGACGTAAACTTGGTTTTATGCGTTCACCCCGAGATAAGGACAACCCTCAACATTCAGGGGATTGATATGCCTGTGAGCAATTATTCAATTATATTGGGGAGAGATTGGCAAGCTCTAACAGGTGGATACCTCTCACTCAGTGTGACACATTTATCCGTTCCTCGGAATGGTAAGAATGTCATAGTCCTTAGAGAGGGAAGAATTTCACCCTACATAGCGAGTGTTCCGCAATCTAGCATAAACTATTTCGAAGAAGACCTAGGAGTGTATTCCATCTTCACTGAGGAAGATAACATTCCTTTGGAAAAAATCAATTTAGATGATGATATATGGCATATGCACTTTGATGGTTCATGCTCTAGTGAAGGTAATGGGGCTGACATTATCTTGGTTTCTCCTACAGGGAAAATTCACAATCTGTCATACAGATTGGAGTTTGCTTGTTCAAACAATGTCGCTAAATTCAAAGCCTTGTTGTCAGGCATTGGTAACGCCCTTAATCTTGGTTGTGGTCACCTTTCAGTTTTCGGAAATTCTGAGCTTGTTGTGGACCTGGTACGTAAGACTTGCTCTCCTAGCAACAAGCGAATGGAACAATATTCCCAAACTGTTTGGACTATTGTCTCGAACCTTCTATCTTTTAACATCACTCATGTTAGGAAGGAGTTGAATTCAATAGTTGATCGATTAGCTGTCTTTGCAGCCTCACCTACTCAACAAATCTTGCCTTACTGGCCTGATTGCGTTTTACAATCTCTAGATCATTCATATATTCTTGACTATGTAGGATCTTGGAAGGACCTCTCTGGAAATGAGAGCATTTGTGCTATCACCCAAGATGAACCTCTTAAGAAAGAGGAAATTATATACACAGAAAATAATAGGATTCCTGAGGGCTTGACTCCTCTTGAGAGTTCATTTTCTTTGAGTGTTGGAGGCAATAAAGAAAAGGAAGAGGAGTTACAATTGAGGGTGGTTGAAGCCATCTCCGTGAACATTGGGACACCTGGATCTTCATTGAACGTTAAAATAAATGTCCAGGGTTCTGATAAAGAAGAGATGAAGTCTGCTGAGTTACTTGGTGGATTTCAAAAGGTTTTTTCTTGGTTTAATGTGGATTTTCGTGGTTTTGATCCAGGTCTTGTTCAACATATTATGGAACCAGCTAGGCAAAAACAAAGGCTTGTTAACTCTGCACTGAGAGCAACCTTTCGTAGGGAGTCAAGGAATTTCTCAAGGACCGAAATGTTTTTTTAGTCCACCCTAAATGGGTTTCAAATGGGAACCTGCTTCGAAGACCATTGATAATACTAGAACCGACATTAGTCTTCGAACTTTCAGGCAAGCAATCATGAGAAATCCTTTCCTTCCTTTCAGCATGGAAACGTTTCTGCAACAGGTTGTCGAGTTACACTTGGAGCCCTTGACAATTTTTTTGGTTAGAATAAAATCAAGGTAGAAGGGGCAAATATTCACAAAACCACTTTTATTACTAATTGCGATACTATATGTTACAACTGCCTGCCTTTTGGTTTATTTGATACAAGTATCGCCTTAAAGGGGCCTATACACACAACTTTCGATGAATTGGTCAGTCTCCATGTTTATCTTGATGATTTAATTGTATGCGTCCAAAGGCTGATAGTTACGTTATAATTTCAAGTGTTGGGTCATTTCCAGATTACTTTTGTCTTAGACACTAACTCAAAAATTATGGAGGAGTTACAAAGACAATGGTTTTCACACAGCACTAACAATCCTCGCTTGAAATATTGCGAGGGATCAACGTGAAAAGTTTTTTTGCTGATTGGATTCTTCTGTATACTAGTAACTTAGCTTTGCTTTCGTTTTTTTGTGCTTCTTTATCTACTTTACAACACTTTAATTTCTTCTTTCTAAGTTGAGTTTTATTCTCTTGCTGCATTTATTTTTGTCTTTACTGCTGCTGTTTTAATCTTTGCATTATTACTTCTGTTGCAGTTTTGATCTTTATCAATTTTTGAGTGTTTGGTCAAGTTAGAATGTTGGATCAAGTCTGCCACAGTGACACCCTTGCAAAAGTGTTGTTAGTCAATAACAATCGAGCTGACACAACTGTTATGATCTCTCCTCTGAAGGACCTTGAATTGTTACATATTTCCGCTGTTGTCTTACAAGGACTTGGTTGTTTCCTGCTTCTTTTCACCAGTGCTTCGTCCATTGAAATCATAAGAGAAAATCTATAAGTTTTCCTTTTTAAATCTAAGAGCATACTCTAGTCAGATGATCATGCATACAGTCGTAAAACCCCTCATTCTTAACACTTTCCATGAATTATTCCCAAATTCCCAGACATATTTCCATTAAATCCGCTCACTTCCCCCTGTTGCATAATCATTCGAATTACGTATTCTCGAGATTGCTATTCTTGGTCTGTGAAACCATGAGTTCTGAGTTCTAATCTGTTGAAAGCAAATTTCCCTGTGGAGTCGCCAGTTTGTTGACGATGGAAAACGTCAACGTAATTTTTCCTGCAAAGTGCTGCCAAAGCCTATTATTATATAAGACTAAATAATGCTAGTAGGTGGGACCCCCTTGAACTTTTGAAGATCAGATCTGTTCATTTTTGATATTATGATGATGTGATACAAAGGTTTACATGGTTGACATGATATTGTTGTCGTTGATATGAGTTAAGCTTTGAGATGCTGTTCCTACATGTTAGTGCAACCTGCTATTCATTTATGGTATTTATTCTTCTCGCACCTACACAACAAACATGTTAGTGAAATCATATGAAAGGCAATTAGAGGAAGGAAAAATACTATGACACATGCAAGAAAGGGATCTAGTTCTGCAAATACCATATGCATGAGAATACTTGTTGATTGTTGATTGAACCCTAGCTAACAAGGAAATGGCTATGAAATTGTGTTGAATTTTATTTTTAATATGCATATGGTTGAAATGTTGGTGGCGCACTTGGCAAGGTGATAATGTAATGGTTAATGGAATTGGCAGGCGATATACATATGGTATATAGTCTATATGCATGGTTATTACGCTATGGTACAGGTTGATGTTGATCGCGCTGTTAGTGATGGTTCTATACATGATCTCTTAGATTGTATAGTTGACATGCAATATGGTTAAGTTAAAAATGGGGCATATGATGTGGATGGCGCAATTAGCAAGAAATTGATGTGGGTTCCAACGCGTATTTTAAATTAATGGTTTTAATGAAGGGCCTGTTGGTATGTACTCACGAGTTAATGTAAAGTGGGTGGAGGCGACGTGCATTTACTGCACGTCACCTTTATCCTTCCCATTGGCCGCCACCCTAATCGACGGTTGTTCGTTTTGCTGCTTTCGTTGTGCTCCAGAAGTGTAGCAGGGTGGAACCGTTCCGCCACCTCTCGTCTTAAGGATCTTGATTAACAGGTATGTCCTTTTTTTTGGCCATTCTTGACTTCGCTCTGGTTATGAAATAATTATTGGCTCAGGTGTATGGGTTTATGTTTTTCCTAAGCATAACAATTGTGTGAAATTTGGGTGTTTGGATGAAAAATTGGATGGTTCTTCTTGCATTTTTGAGTGGGTCGAAGTTGTTGGTCTTCCTAGGCGATAGCTCTTTGTTACCACTGCTGTCTGGTTGGAGAGTTCTTGTTTATCTTGTGTGGATAGCTTTCTTCATGCACTATCACTAGTACAGTCTCTGGTTTTCATGGTTTAATGTTCAGAGGTTCCCTGCGTCAGTATGTTAGCTTGTTTCGGAATTGGTTTATTACACCACTAGGGGTCACGAAATGAGGTCCCTGTTCTTCCTCGACCCTGTCTTCACCTCTGTGTTGTGATTGTTGACCAAAGAGCATGGGGGTTATACCCTGTGCGTGTTAAAAAAAAACCTTTTTCTAGGCCAGACTAGGGCCCTACCTTTTCAGCTATGGCCCCTGTCACGAATTTGTTACCTTCCACGAATGAGTCATGGCCCTCTTTGTGCACATCATTGGCCTTGAAGGTATCACCATTACGAGGAATTGGCTTCGTTCCCGAGGGTTGGCCACAGAATAAAACCTTAATCCTCTAGTCCGAAGTGTTATAGAGGAGACTGTCGTGCTTATCAAGTTGCTATAGGTTATTGTATGGTTAGTTACCTAAAGGGCAGACTTACCCAGTTGGCCCATATCAGTCATGTTAGTCGGCATTTGGTTACTGCTTTTGTGATGATGAGGACAAACCCTTCGTGGCCAATTGCACTTTTACAAAATGAAGTCACTCCCCTCATATTAATACTCAGTGTTTTTATTGGAAGGGCCTCTTCCCTGATCCGATTGGCTGCGTGGGTATGCATAGCTACTACAATTTGTTCGATCGATCGATCTTCTCCCACAGTAGAAAATTGTTGATTGATATGCAGTGGCTAGTAATGACATTTATAGTGATTTGAATGATGGCTGTCATTGGTTACAAGGGCTTGGTGTTGTTCATACATGTCGCATCCTGTAAATGATGTTTTGCAAAATAAATTGTTGGACTGGATATATCTACTGCATTTTTGGTTGTTGGTCGAATAAGCCTAAGTACGCGCAGCCTGACAATCATGTGTGACTAAATCGATAGCTCAACACTATGTATCGAGTTATATCGTGGGCGTATGTTGCTGTGTGATTTTTGGAAATGTTACATAGTGGGATTTTCTCAGTTGCGCACTATGTGTACTATGGATGACTTGTTTTTATACTCAGTGATACCCACTGAGTTTTGAGCACGTTATTTATTACAATTGGGCACTGTTGATAAAAATCGTGTTGGGTAGGTGGCTCAGTTTTTCAGTCACATTGGATTGTTTGTTTACGAGGGCAGAACTACATTTTATGGGAAAAACTACTCCTGCATAGCTTGTGTCTAATTGATGGCTGTTGGTTGTATAATAAGTTGTCATTTTTAGGCGTGTAAATTTGATATTTTACTACACATATATATGAGAATGAATATCATTGAAATTTTGATGGGTTATATTGCAACAATAGTGACTTCGTTGTTATTTTGAAAACAAGATTGTGGAAGTATAGTCGTGGATTGAAGAAATCCCTGGACAGTGGTTGATTTTGATAGTAACAGATTGGAAATGGGGACTGTTCGTAAGTTGTTATAAAATGCAGATTGCGGGAACAGTGCCTCTTACAAACCGTATGGAAAACTTACTGTTTTGCAATAGCACTATGTTAAAGTTTTGATTAACAAACAATAAACTAGCTAAATGTACAGGAATTGTTATTTAGTCAAATGATTGTTGATTGGATGGTACATCTAGTTTTATTGCAGAATATTCTATGGATCGCTTGATTAATTTCATGAACAATAATCATTTTCTTCCCCTTCCATGATTTCACTTTCCGCTAATTACAAACCTTTCACATATCCCATATCCTTCTTTCACCCCTTGTTCTGAAATTGATTACAGCCAAGGGAATTTCTGTGTTGAGATAGATGAAAGTGGCAGTGTTTGGGGTGGATTGTAGTGATGTTTTATTAGCTTGTTTTACAGTTAATTGTTGTTGTCATTGAGCAGTGACCATTTCTTCTCCCCTTTCATTATATCATTTTTTTCGCTAATTACAAACCCCTCATGTATCCATGAACCCTTTTTTCACCCCCCTGCTCATTGATTTAACATTAAAACAATTTGTATGGATTGGATTGCATGAGCCTAATACATTCTGAACCAAATCTATTTTGTACTTTTAAGAGTTGTCATGCATGGTTATTTAAAAAACTATTTTCTAATCGATTACACATGCAGGATGAGTTTTTTCAGTCAGGGAAGCCATGGTCGAGGAAACGGAGGAAGAGGTAACTGGAATCGAGGCTCAAGAAGGCCCAGGTTCTCCATACATTTTGATGTTGATTCAGAAGAGCTTGGCCAATTGTTTCATGCGAGATTCTTTAATTGGATTGATTGTGCAGGGAATAGTCCAACCTAGGCTTGAAAGGCCCCCTTTCCAAGCCTCAGAAGCCCCCAATATCCCTATACCTCCTCATGTATCCTTACAACCTGAGGTCCCTGAAAATGATGGATGACATGAGATTGTCCACCCGACATTCTCCCAACATCGTGGCTGGCCCAACTTGACCTTGCCTGCTCCTCCACATTTGAACCCCATTGTCCAAGATGCCCCCAACCACTCGCCAGTGCAATCCTCCCATGCTAGCAAGAGATTGAACACTGATGCCCACCATGCATTTGATAAAGGAAAAGCCACTGCTGCCCCTTCTTCACCCTCCGTTGACTCTGGAAAATCCGTGTCTTCACGGATGCATTTGAGGGATGATTGTTCCCACGTGATCAGTGAGATAAAGCCTAAAGGCTCTGCCCAACCTAAGGCAAATTCAGGAAAATCAAGAGGTGACAACAACAACCAAGGAAGGGTTGCATCAGATACTGGGAAATATGGATTTTGAATTTTATCTTATCTATTGATTTATGACAATTGACTTCATGGATTTTGGACAACATGTTTTATTTTGGATATATAAGTATTATTTTGAAATATTTTCAAATTTTCATGAGCCAAAAGTAAATATGTTGAAGGGAGGCACAAGGAGGTGTGTTTGCTTAACTAATGATTATGTTATAATTGTTATGAACTAAAGGGAGTCACAAGGGGTCCCACCTACTAGTTATTATTTAATTATGACTCTATTATGATTATTACTTTTCCCCCCTAACTAAAGGTAGTTGAGTCTTTAGTTAGCTTAACTAATGAGTTGGTTCAACTACTTCAACCAATTCTAATTTGTTAAAAGCATAAGAAAAGGGGGGAACAAGGGGAGGATAGAAGCAAGAGGCATGCTAAGGTTTTCTCTTTGAGTTTATTTTGAGATAGTTTAGTTTTCATTCATTCATATATTCATCATAGCCTAATTCTCTTTTGTGATAGCAGGGTCTTATTGTAGACAACAATATTTAGGGATGGATCATATCATTCGGACACTTGTTTTTCAGAGGTGTTGATCTATCTTTGATAGTCTGTGTAGTCTTGTCTGTTTGTGAATTAATTTTCATGACTGATAAAGGCTATTGTGCAGAGTCGAGTGGGAAACAATCTATGGCAAGCGGATCCAGCTTTTAGAGTTCAGTTTTGGTTTTCTGTCAGAGGTCCTTTTGTATGTTCCATCGGGGATGTCTAAGTTTGACTTTGGTCCAAGATTTCTGTATGAGATTTTGTAAAGAAAATGACTCTTTGGTGAATTGGAATGAAATAAAGGATTTCTTTATGTCTCAATTGCATTGATTATCATCTTGGTGTCTTTACTTCTATTTCTTACATTTATTTCAGCAATTGATATATTTAGAAAATTGCATAAAAAGTGAATTTCCAACAAGTTTTTTTGTTAATAAAAGACTAGCCTAAGCACTTGTAATTAATACTTGTGAGTTAGGATGTTATTTTTGTTGGCTATAAACATAGGGTGATATTCCCGGCTACTTTACTTTATCCAAGTAAAGTATGAATATGCTTGAGTAAGATCAATTCATATCTTTTCCTCAACAGTAGGCTTGCCCTATGAGCCCTGTTACCGCTCAAACTCTCGCCAAGGGAAAGCCCCGCCTTGCGAGGAAGAGCTCGGGGAAACGAATAAGAATGTCGCCCACTGTCACCTCAATGGCCTTGCCTTTGCACTTATAGACTAGGGATTCTAACCTAAGGAGGGTTTTCTTATGCGGTCAAACTAGGTCATATCGTTGTATTTGGATGAGTAAGGCTTATGACTTAGTTTGACTTTGACTTTTCTATGTTCTCTAGAAAATAATACAAATTAATTATAAGAGAAGACAAATGAGCTTGAATGAAATGTAACTCAGAAGAAACAAAGCTCAATAAATTCTTGGAAGTAAGTGTTTCAATATATCATAACCATTATCATTTACCCACACTGTTATCGCACAGTTTGTGTTGATGTTTTGGTAGTAGTGGGAGGTATTCCCTCTTGGATAACCTTTCTTAAAGAAGAAGAAGATTCTAGAAGTCAAAGGAAGACCATTGAAAAATTAAAGAACACCTCGGAAAAGAAGTCGACCCATAGGAAAAGAATAAAGTGGAAATAGAATTTCTAGGAAGAGAAGTTGGCCCATAGGAAAAGATAAAGTGAAAATATAATCCTAGGAAGAGAAGTCGACCCCAACAAAAGTGACTTGAAGACTATAAATTAAGTGATGCCTTGCTCATTTGTACACTCACTCACTCAACTATCTCACTCAAGAAGGAGGTGCAATTATGAGGCAAGGAGGAGATGTTGGCATGTTTTACAGGCAACGTATGCTTGTCATTAATGACAAGTACAACAACGATGATGGCTTGAGTACAGGAAGAATGTAACAGACAAGCACCATAAGTATTTTGGGAAGACGCTGCAGAGCAAGCTCAATAAGATCAGAAGAGATAGTGCAGAGGATGGTTGGCATGCTTTACAGGCAGTATGTGCTTGTCACTGATGGTAAGATCAGAGTATGCAGTGAAGGCAAAACAATGACAAAGTAAGCTCAGGAGGAATTAGCGCAGAGTCGAACGCAGTGCCTAAGCTCGGGAGGAGAAGCGTCAGTGATCGTTGGATCCCATTTAAATTCTCGAAAGAAGGAGGTCCGTCAGATCAGATTGTAGACAAGAAGAACGCAAAGAAGAGGAGGACAGATCTCAGGTGTCAGATTTGAGCATAAGTTCCGACCATCATTGGATCAGGAAGAACTTGCACGTTCTTTAAAGTGCAAGATCGAAGCGGTGGTCCAACTCCATTTCGGAGTTTTGGCTATCGGGATTTCGGAAATCGTGAGATGGAGATGTCAAGAACTCCTACCATAGGAGTCCCAAAATCGCGATATGCGAAGCGTCGATAAAATCTTGACCGTTGATCCAAGAGGGACGCGTGGAAGAAGATTAGAGCTTGTCAAAGACTCCATTTGGGGGTTTCGCGAATCGCGACTTGGAGAGTCAAGAAACAATACCACAGGAATGCCGAAATCGCGAAATGATCTGAACTGTCAGATCAAGGTTTGATGTGGACCGTTGATCCAATCCCATTTCGGGGTTTCGGATACCGGAAGTTGGAGTGTCGAAACACTTTGCAACAAGAATGCCGAAATCGTGATATGCGAAATCGCAATATGATCGGAGCTATTGATTCAAGATCTGATCTAGACTGTCGAATCATAGGACAAGTGGCAAGCGATTGGAATTTCTGTTGACTCCAAGTCAACGAAATTCCAATCGCT
>JASDQU011378182.1:1215-24049 GCA_032191745.1 Picea mariana | reverse complement strand
TTTGTTATTAATGAAATGAAATCTTATTTCCGCTGCATCTCTGCGTTTATGTGTATTTCTGTATTTCATTGTGTTCCTACATAAATCTGGATCAGTTTTGTGCCTAATGTCTTCAGCCTCCAATAACCTACGCATCTTCAAAATCTCCTTAGCTATCTTGGGTTTAACAATATTTATCCATTCCTACAATAAAATCAAACAATTCCAACCGAATTTTAGAATTTATCTAATATTACTCAACAATATTTCTAGAAGACATTTTAATCATTTTCTATCCTAATTATTCCTAATTAATAGAAAAGTCCATCAAGATTATATCATAAACCATGGGAATAAGGAGGATATTTCTACCTTTTCCTCAACTCAACAGGTATCATGGCTTAGCACGGGGGTGGCCATAGTGTAGAATCTGAGTGCATCTGAGCCTATGGTTGGGTGGAAAGGTGAACACCCATAGTCAGTTTGTGTGGTTAATTATCTCATCAGATAAGTCTTAAATTATGTTGTGTGATTGTGAATAGATGTTGTATGCTTGTAATGTTTGATTAAATGGGAATATAAATACTTGTTATGAAATGAAATATCCAAGTAAATGAATGTGCTTGTTGTGGTCTTATTTATCTCGTTAAATGGTGAAATTGAGCCAATATGGGTTGTTAGTATTCCCTAAGAACCTTGTAGATTTGGAGAAAATCTTGCAAGATAAGGAAAAAACCTTTGTTGCACAAAAGACAAGATTTTTGGTGCAGGGGGAATTCATGTGCAGAAGAAAAGGGATAAAAGTCCTGAGGAAACTTGATTCCTTGTGGGGGAAAGCTTTCAAGATATGCAAGAAGCCACCTTAAAAAAATTTGAAATATCTTTGAGGATCTTGAAGCGGTTTTTAGACTCATGTAGACTTGGTAATATTATTGAAGAGAGAAACCAGGAAATCAGCTAAGTCCCAAGAGAAGAGTGTTAATCAGTGNACAAAACTTGTGTTGAGTTGGAGGAAATTATAGCCATTGAATTGGAAAGGTGAGAAAATATCAACCCTTTATTGAGGAAGGCATCATCCTCAGCAGATTATTTAGGGCTTGGACTTATAATAAGTCCGACGACAATGAAATACCTATGGTGGTGTTGAAACGAAGTTTAATCTTTCCTCTCTAAACCTAAAACTTCATTATTTTCTAGTTATGGAGATTCCCTTAGTTCTAAAAAGGAGTCAAAAGTCTTTCAAAATTTTCGGGTTTCAGGATTCAGGATTCGGCTATTCACAAAGTATGATTTTCAATTAACAACTCCAAAGTTATGGTACCGAAGTCCAGAAAAGGGTTTTATTTGAAAGAAATAATTAAAAATAAAAACAATTAATAGCTCCCTAAACTTTCCAAACGTTTCCTTTCGATGATCACAACTTAAAAAAAATATTATAAAGTCCCAACGCGCTTTCACTAAGTATTTTTAATTGTGATTAATTAAGTTTTAAACGTATTTAACAAATCATTAATCAGTCGCGATTCAAGATTCCTTGTATCAAAATGCTATCAAAGTCTCGACCCTCGAACCCCCGATTCTTGAATTCCCGTAAAGAAAAAACTAATCCTTGATCTTGATTAATTAAAATATTATTACAAGTGGTTA
The DNA here is from genome assembly GCA_032191745.1 of Picea mariana. Taxonomy (NCBI): domain Eukaryota; kingdom Viridiplantae; phylum Streptophyta; class Pinopsida; order Pinales; family Pinaceae; genus Picea; species Picea mariana. The sequence goes on along the minus strand of JASDQU011378182.1, from coordinate 22,423 downwards.
GCGCCTTAATTAATCCCATCGCAGTTTCACGATTCAGGATTTGCTTGTGTCATACCTCTTGGGAGCACGATGCTCAAAACTCTAAAACCCGAAATCCTGAAAGAATTAAGAGCTTAAAAATAATTAATTTAAACTTTAAAACAGGTTTAACGATACTAAATGAGTTTTCGCATTTCGCTATTCGAGAGTTTTTGAAGACATTCCTTTCGAAATCTCAGTTTGAAATCGTTGACATGTGACATTATTTATAACGGATTAATGAATATATTTTTAGCGCAAAGTATGTATCTCTAAGTGTACCATATCCATTAAAAGCATTTAATTGTTCCGCCTGTAGCAGTACGCTCAATTTAAGGCAAGTTAAGGGTTAATAAAGTTTTGTATTTTCAAATATTCATTCTTACCTTCAAAATAGAAGCGACTTGCATTCAAAGGAGCTCACGCATTTCCTCTCTGTAACAGGTTTTCATTTTTTTCAAAAACACCATGGCACCTAGAAAAGCCCCTAAGAAGAGTGAGGAAGCAGGTGAAAGCTCAAATCCAGATGGAGATGTTATATCTGATACTACACCACACGTTATAGATTCCATCAAGTCCTGGAGACAGGTTTTTGAAATCTTAGAGTATAAGATTAGGAGTTGCCCCAATGATCTCGGGAACAAAAATTCTGAAAAATGGGCTCAGAGATATAGTGGAGTTTGAACTCCATAAGATAGCCACATGGCCAAGACTCATGCCTTACAGTGACTTGATAAGCTGGGATTTAGAAAATGCCGACATTCAAACAAGGAGCATTCTAAATAACCAAAGGGTCATCATCGGCTCGTTCAAACCGGAGCACATCCAAGTAATGTATAAACTGTCCCCTACTCCTAAGTTCGTTTATAATGCCGAGTTCGTGCAAGAATTTCAAAGAAACGAATGCACAGAGTTTGATAAAACATACCCTGGTATAATCAAAGAATGGTGGGGAATCCCAGTAAAATTTAGAGATGATACCCATGGCATCTACGCCACAGCTCCATTAAACGAATATATGGTTTACATAGCTATGATGCTATGTAGACTTTTCGGAAAAAAAAAAAAACTACCCATTTCCCTGTAGAATGGATACCACTTTTACATGAAGTAGCTGAGGGTTATAGTTTTAACTGGGATAAAATTCTATCAGATAATCTAGTTAAAGAGATTACATATTACCAAACAGAAAAATCAAAAGGTCGACTGGTATCTTTTTACATGTCTGCATATGTTATGGATGTTATCTGTTTCATGACTCCATTCCCCTTAATGAATTGGAGATGGAACTCATCTTGTACTGAAACAATTCATGTCTATCACTCCAAACTATGGGAGGAAAATGTTAAAGATTTCTTTTATGAAATTTGTCATTACGTAGTTATACCTATGCATCAAATTTTTTATGGATACTCACCCCCTCGGATTTTAGAGCAAGTCATGGAAAACCTCAAAACAATTGCTAATTGGTTTATTGAGGAAAATTTCTCTTATGTCAGAGTCTACGGTTGCTCGATTCCTCCTCATGCACTTCCAAAGTTCCTTCCAGACAGACTGGTGTGTAGGTAGGTGGCCTACCAAATAGTAATAGGAGGCATTGGTATAGAGTTGAAAGCATCTCAGAAAAAAAATTGGCCAATTTTTCTTGTGCCGATCAGCAAGTTTTATTTGCTCAATATTGGCCATTCTAAAGTGGAAGACGCAACATTAGAAGACATTAAACTGGTAGACCTTGAACTCAGAAAGCATGACCCATACAAAATTGTGGGAAACCACCTTACTCAGTGCAACATGAAAGTGTTTGAACATGAAAATTCTCCCTGCGATCACATGTTCAGAGGTGCTAAAACCTACGAGGATATATTAGACAGATTTCAAACACTATCACCCGACCAACAGACCATCTTTCTAACTTTCCAAAAGAACAGGCGAAGCAGTTTGCCAAAGATACTTCAAGAAGAATCAACAGTCCCTCCTCCAATACAAGAAGGTATTCCCCCAGGTTTTGAATCAGAGGCTCGGGATAAAGAAACTGGAGAAGAAAGCCCAAAGAAGATTGAAGCATCTTCACAAAAAAAAGAATAAAAATACTGAGAAAAATAGCAAAGAAGAGATAAATAAAGGAATTGAGCAAGCCAGAGTTGTTGACCAATAGGAAATTCAATCGCTTAAATCAAGCCTAGATGAGATGAACCAGAAGATGCAAACTAGTCAAGTTCAAGTTATTCGGCAGGAAGAACTTGTAAGGAAACTACAGATTAAATTGAATTCTATTCAAAATCAAGTGATAGATTTAAAGGTTTTTCAAGCCCAGGCACTGGAGGTGCATACGAAGATAGAAGGAGAGCAACAAAGATTGATTTCCAAAGTAGAGGTTATTCAGAATTATTTTCAAGAAATAAGTCAATCTTTCGATAACAATGTTTTGAAAGAAAAAGAGGCTAAAGCCGCCCGAGCTACTTTTCAAAAAATAGTGGTACTTTCGGCAAAAGAAGAGGTATAAAAAACTCCAAGACTATCCATCACAGAACAAATCAGAGGTGATATCATGCTTAAAGTATGGGATGCCAACATCGCCGAAAGTAAGAAAATGGCCAAGGAAGTCAAGGATGATTGCGAAGAGACTTTCGATTTGTTAAACAAAAGATCGTTGGGCATCGAAGAATACAATTGTTCTGAGCTACTAGGAAAGATCAATATTGTAAAACATCAACTGAAAATTAAGGAGAACTTGAATGAAATTCAAGTTGAAATTTTGCAATTAAAAGAGATTGATAGTACCCAAATAGACAAGTGGCTGGTGAAGCCAAATTTAAAATTGCAATCAGTTAAATTTGTTGAAAAAAGGATTGAAGATCAACTTCTGAAGTTTCAGAAGAAACTTTACATATTCGAGGAAAATGATATACCAGAGCCTCCTAGATATGTTGTGCATTTTCTAGAGAAATGTATTGAATGTCTCGGAGCAGTACAAGGAGATATTTTGAAGAAGAAATGAAGTATCATATTGTAGGCTTATATTATCAAAATGATGGGAAAGTAAAAGATAATTATGCAAATAGTTTAAGTTTGCAAATTTTGTAACCGTTAGCCCCAAGAAGTTAGGAAATCACCAATTGTCAAGAATTGGTGACTTGGTATAAATATAATTTCATAATACTTAGAAGTGGTTTTTTTGGCAGCCGATTGTACTAGAGAAGTTTCTCATTTACAATGATTAATGAAAATATAAACGAAGATTCCATATTCTGCAAACCCTGAGCTATGTCTTCCTCTTTAACTTTCATTTTCAATATCTTTCCCTTATATATCTTTGATGAATTCCCAACTGCAAATTAGTACAACATCTATTGTGGTTTGAATTATTTGGTTATCTGATTGTTTACAATTTTTCCCCTGTGCTTGCTATTAGCAAGTTCAAGACCTGTAGACTATTCAGGTTACTATATTTTTATGCTTCATTAGAGATCTCTTATATGTTTTCTTCCCCTATTGCAAAGTCATATTCCTCCATGATTGATGCCTCATTTTGTTTAAGAAGATTTATGTTTTTCTCCCATCACTTTCATAATTTTCAAATCTAACTCAGGAATGGGAAACGACCTCTGAAACTATTATGTTATTTATTTAAGTTTGAATTTTTTCTCTTATAATCTAAAGCAGGAAAAGTAAACCCTAAGACAAAGTATTAGATCTTTTAACTTTTATCCCTCATGACTATACCTGTTACAAGACAAACCAATATAAATCCCTTCCTTTCAGATCAAACTAGCATCTCTTTGAATTTATTTAACACTATCTTACAGACAACAAGCACCCGGGTGGAATTAGAACGCTCATGGGAAACAATTGAAAGGGATATAAGTATCCAGGAGCATTGGGAAGATAGACAGAGACAATTAAGAAACCAACCATAACTTCCCTCTTTATAATTACCCCTTTACACCTTAACTTTCTCTACTTTTTTGGATGCCTTGACAGTATACTTTAGAGCCTTAAAGTATAAACTCATGAACAATAGGTGGAACAAAGGTCGTCGATCTGTCGAGATTGAACCAAAAAGATATGGACTTTTGATATTGGTCACATCGTCGTCGAGGATAGAAAGAAGGTTAAGACAAGTGACGAATCCAATGGGTGTTGATGATGATGGAGTCTCGATAAGAGATGAGAACTGTCAATATGTCAAAAATGAATCTGGAAGACCCAGATCGTTGATTCCAATGACTTTGTCATTAGAGCATATTCAGTTGGTAAAGTGGATTGAAAGCTCAAGGTGTCGACGATGATGGAGATTCAAGTTTTATTGAGGACCATTGATTGGCATAGTGGAAATATTTAATATTAGTCGTATATTCCTTTAAGTCCCAGATTAAGTGACCAAAGTGGAGATGGTGTCATGTTAACGTAGTTTTCCATCATGGAAGACAACATATCTACAGGAATTTCATGTGTCGATCATTGATGGGTCAAGGGACACAAGTCGCCTTATTGGGCATGGAGACCTTCGAGACTTCATCTTAAACCCTGATTGTCATATCTATAAGCTGAGATATCTCATCCATTCAATGGGGAGTTTATTGTCGTCAGGAGTGGAAAAATGATAAGGTGAGTTATAGCTCATAGTGTCGATAATGATAGAGGTTTGAAAAAAGAACTGGGGTTGTCGATTGGCTGGCAGTAATATTGATGATGAAATACGGACAATCAGATCCAGACATTTCATTTTTCAGAGCATGGAAAGTTGGTATGGTCGTGTGTTGGCCAAAGGTGTCGACAACGACAGATATTCTGAGATGAGAAAACAAGGATCGTTGATTTGTTTGAGAGTTAATATCCATCGTTGATCACCATAGTCCTTTCTCAAAATAGGATAAAGGAGAATGACGTCCTAATGACATGGAAGTACCACATATCACGATAGGTGGTAGGTGGTGACAGGGCCACTTGTCATCCTTGTGATGACATGGATAGCCATGTCAACCCACACGTCAAGCTATGGGAGGATTCATGTGTCATCCCATGATTGGTAGAAGGGATTGAGTGTGCATTCCTGTCTATTTTAAGGCTGGGGAGATGTGTCTTAATCCTAGACCTTAGGTCCATAGGTCGAGAGATATGGATGGTCGGTGCATAACGCATCTTCATCAGAACATAAAAGGTTGGGGAAGTTGAAGTGTTTTCCAAGAGAGATGACGACGATGATATAAACCCAAGAAGGAATTGGAACCGTCGATTCCATCGGAGGTGATATCCATGGAATCTGGATTGTTGACGTGATCTCAATATCATTAGCGAAAAGGTGGTCGACGACCCAAAGGAAGGGATTTGAACATTGAGTCGAAAACAACGATGAAGATATGGAGGAAAAATGATAGTCACTTATCTACGAGTAGGCGATATTAAGTCGCAGTCATTGATCTGTCCTGGGTCCCACCTATTCACCCTAGAAAAAGGTTAAAGGGATGAGTGTTAACCATTGTACAAGTTCAAGGCACCAATGTGATTTGGGTCATTAGATGCCAAGGGTCGAGATTTGTCGAATATGGAGGATGTCCGATCTCATTCATTCATCAAAGGATGTCAAGACATGGTCCCTTGGCATGGACAGGGACGAGTGTCAATGATGATGAGGTGTTGGGTTTGAACGACAGTTGTTGATTGGTAGACTGACGAGAATGAGTCTTAGTTTTGGATCTGTAGTGGGACCCACTAGCCCTTTGACAAGTGAATAATTGGATGGAAGCTAGCTTTCGAGCTAGTTTTAAGAACCAACTATATCGGGATAGTTGATTTTCAAGTATCAAGAGTTGTCAGATATGGAATCGTTCTAATAGTGTGGTCATCATTGGAATTGGTAGTTGGGGCGATCAGTAACTTCATGGAAGAAAAACCCCAACGAAAATGAGGGGAGGTCCCACCTTCTTGGGGTTGTTGAGATAGAGGGCATGATGGGCCAGGTGGTTGGTGTCACATTAATTCCATGAAGGAGGGCATGAATGAATGGGAGCCACATGATTTCCACATGGAAATGAGGTGGATTTGATAATGAAATCATAAAAACTTTGGGAGGCTATAACTTTTGATCTAGAGCTCAGATTCGAGAATGTTTACAGTCATGGGAAATATCTCGATGAGAAGAACTTGTATATGGGGTTCATTGAGGTAAATGATCTTAGTGGAAAAAATGGAAATTTCACCACCCCACTAGCCTAATTAAGGGTTAGGGGGGCAGGTGTCTTACAAGTGGTATCAGAGCAAATTTTGAACACTAGGATTGGATGGGTCATAGAATAGTCATAAATACTACTTTATCAAGGTTAAGATGAGACTATTAGAACAAGTTCCCCTGCATTAAAAGTTTGTTTATTATCTACATTAACCCCTTGAGGAGAAGGACTGTAGATTGAAAATTTATGTTTTTTAAATTCCTTACAACGGAGAATCTTATCAAGTTTATTTGCAGTAGAAGAAGAATATTGTTGCCTTGTTGGAATGATAACTACTCCTACATGAGTGGGAATATGTTGAAAAGCATTAATGGTAAGTCCTGAATGTGAATGGATGAAAATGGAAAAATCATGTTATAGGATTAAGAGAGAGAATGAGTGGACTAAGTTGTTGTAATGTTGCCTATAAGTGTGGGTTGTTGGAACCTTAAAAATTATAATTTTTGTCTAAACAAAATACTATAGCATGTATTTATAATTCCTCATGTTTAGAGAATTGATGGGAACTAGTAAGGTCATCTTACTTGATCTACAATGAACGGAACTTATTGCTAATATAATCCAATCAAGAAAAGAAGAAGGAACCCTTTGGACTGTTGATATTCGTCATAAAAAAGGTAATGTGATATAAACATATGAGCAAGTTTATGAGCTCATGGTTGTACAAAGATGTGTACATGTCTATTGATTTGAGTATATGTTTATGCATGAAAGTGCAATATGAGATATGTTGTAATGCATATGGTAATGAGTAAGCATGTATGTAACATGTAAATAGATGTGTTATAATGTGTGGTGGATTTTAGAGTATGGTATGTTGATGAACAATTTAAGTGAGGACAAATTGGTATCATCAAGAAAGCTACCAGCGTGAATAAAACGTTGATAATGATGTATCCATATAACCTTATGATATTAAATCTATAAGAGATCAATGAAGGATATGATCCAGGTTATGGTAAAGGAAGTGCTTGGGGGAATTTCTAGAAGACCAATGGGTCAAAATGACATCTAGATGTGGATCGTAGCCATATAAGTATGGCTTACTATGCTCATGTAGCAAATAGAGGGAATATTAAGAGAATATTTCTGTGATAAAGGTATGTTGACCATGGATTATTTGAGACATGAAGAGAGAATCCAATGATTATCTTTCCACCTTGGGTAATGCAGTAACTACCCATCTGATTTTTTGGTATTTGCAGAATGTGTTTGTAGTAGAAAGGGAAAGAGTGGCCCTTGTTGGTTGTTTCCATATTGAGAGGGAAACATCATTATGAGTTATGATTGTGAGATTGGTTATGTGACTGATTATAATTCCTCACTAAAGAACATTGATAGTAAAGCTAAAATATCAATGTGAATGGTGCAAGAAATGAACCCGCATGTTGACACCAATATGTGTATATGTGTATATGCTTGAGTGCATGGGTTAATGCATTATAAAGTTTCCTAGTATAAAGGTTGATATTAAGACCAAATAAATATGAATGAATATTATAAAAATATGCTAGTGATGCACAAATCTTGCCTTTCAGTATATATATATATATATATAAGGCACGATATGACTGTATGAATAAGTAGACTGAAAGGCAAGATTTGTGCTTTCCATGATTTAATAATGTTGGATGCATGGTTGACCCTGTATAGAAGGATCTGAACTGCCTTTTTAAATAATAGTGTGAAGAAGGTGTATTTCATTCCTCGGGAAAAGATGGAGTAAATTGTTGAAAGAGAAAATGAGTATAGATGCTCTGTTGTTATGATAAGAGGGCGGTATGATTATGCCTTTGAGAATTTCATGTAAATGATTGTGAGCAATCATGAATAAAATAATTTTAGATAAATATGCATATGGAGCTATAAAATATGCCTATGGTAGAAACACACAATATGTTGATGCATATTGTTAAGTGCATGAAAGAACATATTGAATACATGCTAATAAGAACAATGTGCATGAGTGAACGTGCAAACTGGGATGCATAATAAGGATGCATGCTTATATTTCTTAAGGAATTTTGGGTAAATCTATGGAATGATGAAGCTAAGGTTGACTCATGGTTGAGGTTACCTCAGATACTGAGGAATATGCAGCAAGGAAAAGTTGCATATTGAAGAAGTTCCATGTGGAGGAACTGTGTAAAGAGCCCTGTCAAGAGAACACAACCACAAAATTAATTGACCACTCGAAGAACTAGATAGTGGTATGCAAAGACTATTTATATAAGAATCCTATATTACATTCTAAAATATAATGCATGCATAGGAGACATGCAAATGAATGTTGACGCATTTGATTTCTATTTGGGAAATGTGCAAGAATGCACTAATTCATAATTAATTGTGAACTAAAATCTTAATGTTGTATTATGTGGCTGCATCCAAGAAAGGTCGAGACAATATTGACTGAGACTGCTCAAGGAATCGAGCAGGAAGATCCCAAAGGGGATAGACTGCAAAATCAAGGAAGGAGAAAAGAAGGAACACTTTTCTCCCTTTAAAACTCTGATTTTCTTATCAAAGTTGTTTTCCATAAAGGAACAGTTGTGAAAACAAGTACAAATGGAAAATAAATTAATACATATGTTTAAGTGAATAAACTTGGTAAAGCCATGTTATGAAAAGGAAGTGAGGCCTTGGGAATAGTCCAATTAAGATGAAACTTCTAGACTATGTAGAGGGAGTTGGAAAAAGGGAAGAGTCCATTAACTTCTTTCTTGTTAATTATTGTGTTTCCCTAAGATGAGAAAATGGAATGTTGTTATGTGTGGATGATTCCAACATGAGAATGTTGATAGCTACATGACTATAGAGACAACAGAAATGTTAAATTGTGTTTACACTCATGGAAACTTTGAGGCCAATGTGATAGAGTGCATATAGATACAATGGAGCATATATGGGATGTTTTACTAGTTTAAATTATATAGTACATGCATTGTATTTAACATTACAGATGATGTAATGTTGGCACAGGGGCAGACCCAGGGTTTATCTCTAACAACGCACCAACAAATCCCTAACTACTAGCCCTTTCGGCAACACCTATGAAGCAGATGCAGTCTCACCCAAAGTAGCAATAAGGGGTTTCAAGACACAGGTGTCTACAACCAGAGGAAATGTAAGTAGATCCACAAGAACTACACACAGTGATCTAGTTATTCAAATATAATATTATCCCTCTTCACATAATCATGTATTAGATCTAACATACTAACGCATAAACAAACCAACAGAAGCAAAGAACACAAAAGCAACCACACACTGCATAAGATATATGTGGTTTACCCTCTCCCTAGGGATATGTTCATAGAACTCTGTTTATTGATATTATATAAAGCATACAGTTCTTGTGTGCACTTTCAGCTTTCATATCTTTCTTCTTTCTCCTCTCTATCTCTCCCCTTCCTGCGACCCAGCTGCAGGATTGATCTTCACACCCATCTGAAGATCTTACAATACTAGAAGGCTCTCACATCCAACACTTCTCTCTCACATAACAATAATCTCTCGCTCATACAATAGTAGTAACAACCTTCTAACCACAACCCAGGTCCTCTTGACCTTTATTTATACATTGCAATATCTCACCGACATCCTTAGGCCGAGACCTAAGTGTAAAAACCCTAGATACCAAAACCCTAAGCTTCTAAAACCCTAGATACCAAAACCCTAGGTGTTTAAAACCCTAGGTCAACCTGACCCACATTTTTAGGGCTTCGCCAACCTGTATTTCCTTCCTTCATGTGAGGTGCTCCAAAGCATCTATCGATGGATTTTTCTACTTGCTGAGTTGTCCACGATCCATCTTCCTTGATGATTTTTCTTCCTCAATATCCTCATTCAACGTCTTTCTTTCTCGCACTTCACTCCATCATTTCTACTCTTTTGGTCACTTCGACCCAATCTCAGTCAACTTATCTTCCACGCAATTTGCATTTCGCCTTTTCTGCATTAATCTTCGCTTACTTCCATAACCAAGGGCCAACAGGCCCCCAACACTCACCTGTGACTCATCCCGAGGCACTTCAGATCTGATATATTTGTTCTACTTTGACTTCAGACTACGCAGTGCAGCCCGTGATTTCTACTCTGTTCCTTCCCACCTTGTGCAGATTGTCTTTTTGGTGTCCGGTACCCAGTTTCAACTGCACCTAGTACCTGGACCCTTTTCTTTCATTTTTTACCGAGGGATGCAAGGCAACTAGTTGTCTTAATACAACTTCAACCGGCTCCCATTCACTAATCCTTCCTTTCATTCCCCATTCAAAGTCTTCAGCTGCACACTCCTCCTTCCATGACATGAGCAACTTCATATGGCCCAATCCAATGTCTTATGAACTTCCCTAGATGCTTCATGAACTTGCTATCATATACCAATACCAGATCTCCCTGCTTAAAATATTTCTTCCTTATGTTCCTGTCATGGTAAGCCTTCTCTCGTTCCTTTTGTACCTGCTGATGGAATCCTGAAATAAATCGATCTTCTTCCAGTTCTACTAACTATGCAAACCTCTCTTGAACAACGCCAGTGTCTTCCATATCTGTAGCAACCCTCAATCTTGGTACCAAATATTCCATACGGACAACGGCTTCGAGACCATAAACCAACTTAAAGGGAGTCTACATTGTTAGCTTCTTACAAGTGGTTCTATAGGCCCATAATACTGCTGGTACTCTCAAATCCCAGTCATCCCTATTCACACTGCAAATCTTTGTCGACGTTGTCTCCAAGATCTTATTGAATGCTTCAATTGTACCATTTTCTTGTGGATGATAAGGTGTGCTCTTCTGATGATGGACTGCAAATTCCTCGGTAAAGGCTTCAATAGTCTTATTAATAAAATGTGTACCTTGATCACTCATGAGGATATTTGGGCATCCAAACCTGGTTAAAATATATTCAAAGATAAGGTGCACAGCTGTAGTTGCACTACAGTCCTTAACTACTCTTGCTTCTGCCCATCTGATCAAGTACTCTGTCACAGTCACTATGTACCGTTCTCATGTGTGCTTTTCTGGTGGGTTTATAGGTCCCACAAAGTCAATGGCCCATTTCTCGAATGCTTGTAGGGTCAAATACGGTGCTAAAGGCACTTCATCTCTTCTGAATGGTTTCTCGACTCTTTGGCATATATCACAAGCTCTGTAATAGTCCTTAGCATCTATGTGTAGGGTATGCCACCAGAGGCCAGCTCTAAGAGCCTTCTACGTTGTTTCTTTTCCTGCGTAATGTCCTCCTGTGATTCCTTCATGAGCTTCTTCTAGGATCAATGGTTGCTCTGCCTCCATAACACACCTCATCAATATTTCATCAGGTCCCATCTTGTATAGTTGTTCAGCTATAAGTGAAAAGTCTACAGCGTGCACTACCAATTGTTTCTTCTGGGTGATTGTATAATCACTAGGTACAATTCCTGTTGACAGGAACTGGGCGATCTCCGTGAAGTGATCATCAGCCTTCCTAATGACCAACAACTGTGCATCCAGCAGGGTATTCTCCAGACTAGTAGTCTCTTCTCCATGTTCCAATTTGGAAAAGTGGTCGGGTCCTTTGTTCATCCTCCCTGGTTTAATTACGATCTTGAAGTCATACTCCTAAAATAACATAATCCATATGCATATTCTTTCCCCCAACACTAGCTTGTTGACTAGGTATTTCAGCATGGAGTGATCAGTAAACATCTTAATGTGCCCTCCTAATAAGTAGTGGCGGAACTTCTGTAATGCATACACCATGGCTAACCCTTCTCCCTCAATAGTGGTGTAATTTATCTCAGTGATTGATAGCTTCCTGCTAGCAAAGGCTAACGGGTGGTCAATGTCTCATGCTCCTGGTTGTGCTAACACTTCTCCCAATGTGATGGAAGATGCATCAACATGCACATGAAATTCCTTTCTCCAATTTGGGAAAACCAGAATAGGCGCAGTAACCATTTTTTGTTTCAGTGTCTCGAAGCTATGCTAGCATTCTTCTGTCCATTAAAACTGACAATATTTCTTCAGGAGCTTCTCCATAGGGGCTGTGATATGTGCATAGCCTTTAATGAACTCCCTGTAATATCCAGTATGTCCTAGCGTATTTCACAGTTGTCTGACTGAAGTAGGTGGGGGTAGATCAACTATAATGGCAATCTTAGAGGGGTCTACCAGCAATCCCTCCTTGCACACAATATGGCCTAGTAGCACTCCAAAGGGTGAAAAGAAGATACACTTCTTCATGTTTAAGGAAATCTGACACTGTATGCACTTATCCAACATTATTCTTAAACATTCAATATGATTTTTCAATAAACTAAAGACATTCCAATCATCAAAATATGATTCTAGGAATTTATGTAAAAACTCCTTGACTGCTTCGACCACCACCCTAGAAAAGATGGCTGGTGCATTCTTCAATCCAAACGGCATCACTATGTATTGGCAAGATCCTCATTCTGTTGCAAATGTGGTCTTATGGTGATCTTCCTTGGCAATCCTGACCTGATGGTATCCTGAGAATCCATCTGTAAAAGAATATACCTCCTTTCCTCCCACATTGTCTAGCACTTCATCTGTAAATGGTGTAGGGAATGGGTTATGTAAGCATACATCATTCATCTTCCAAAGATCTACATAGATCCTGATCTATCCATTCTTCTTATCGTGCACCACCATAGGGCTAATCCACTCTGACTCTTCAACGGGTTCTATGATTCCTGCTTCCAACATTCTGTCTAGTTCAATCTTCACTTTCTCTTTATATTTGGGGTTCAATCCATAAGGTCTTTGCTTGACTAGCTTTGCATCAAGTTTCAAGGGGATCCTCATCTCTCCCATGGGCCCTTTAATGCCCTTCATATCAGTGAACTTGGTTGGAAACAAGTCCTGATATTCATGCAGTAACTCTGTGATTTTTTCAATAGTGACAGCATCCAAATAATCTCCAACGTTGGTGAGCTTCGATGTTTCCTCTGTTCCAATATTGACTTTCTTGATTTTAATTGGTTGTCTAGTGAAAGGTAGCTCACCTCCTAGTCATTCTACATCTCTCTGACCTTCTGTTTCTACGATGTTCACCTTCCGAGGATCATCATCTTCATCAGCATTGATAGTGTAACAGCCTTGCAATTTTTGAAGAGGAACATTCCACTCATCCTCTTCTTTCTCCAAAGGGAGGATAGGTGCTTCCTCAAATACTTTATGTCTTACAATATATAACACTTGATCTACTGTAGGATATTGACTTTCAAATAAAAAGGTAGTTACAAAGTTTTGAGTCATACCGTTCCAGTCAGCAGTGATGAGGTGCAGTTCGACTTGAAGATACCAGTTGATAGGTATCGTATCCAGTGTGTTAATGAATTTGTGTACCCATTGCTCCTAAGGGACTTTGCTCCAAGCCTCCTCATAGCTTCGCACATGGTCCTTTGGAAAGCCTCGACCTGTATGTCTAACTTTGCAAACTTCTACTTCTTCTGAGAAACGCGTTGTCATCAAAGTGAAACATTGCATCCAGCCCCCAATGTTATGCTTATGTACTCCCCACCATCGTGCGGGAGTTTCTTTCAAAGCCTCGTCTAGTGTCAACAACCTCTTTTGTACTGGTACAACTTCTTCAAATTCCAATAAGAAGGTGTCTAAGTGCTCCAAACCATCAAAAGTGGGTAAATTACTTATTGTTTTACCAATCTAGCAAACTTATCTGGTCAGTCTAGCACATCTCCTTGTAGATAATTCATACATTTTGTTCTGCCAGTTCTCCAGTGCTTCCTCTAAATCTGATGAGAAAATGTTGTCACTTCGCCAGCTTGAATTTCCATTTGTGGTAGGATTAATGTAATGTTGTTGTCTGGCTATCAATTTGTATATATTCTCTAGCTCATATGCGTGATCCTCCTCTCTGAAGGGTTTTGTATATTTGTGACCTTCATCGGGATCCAAAGGTGCAATGACCCTAAGGCCATCACCTTCGAATGTCATTCTTCTTTTCTTTAAATCGACCACAATGGAATTATTGAAAGCCCAATCAATTCCTAACAGCGTAGGCTAAGAACAACTGTCATTAACTATCTCTATTACTTCAAAGTCAACAAACGTTCGGACCACATCAATGTCCATAGGGACATGTTCCAGCCTTACAAAGGGGCTCACATCTTGTTGATTAGCCATCCTAAGCCTAGTGGGGGAATAAATCAGCTTAGTTTTTCCCATCAGTTCTCAGGTCTTCTTCGTCATGACATTGACCTCCGACCCTAAGTCGAGGACCACATAATCTATATCATACTCTCCAATTTGAGCATTCAAGTGTAGTTCCCTATTTGTCCTTCTCTTTTTGGATACTTGATGTACTACTCTATTCAACAAGGGATCTACCTCTCCTAACTCATACTGTCTGATTAAATTTTGTATCTCTTGTACAATGCTTTCATCCTGACTCAACTTAATAAAAGTGTATAAAAATTCCATGAACTTACTTACCTCGTTTCCTTCTCCTGGTGGAGTNTTTCCCAAACTCTCTTCTAGCGTCCTCAAATGTCTATTTCTATTTCTTTGGGTCAAACCCTAGTGTCCATTCTACATCTTTCCTGACCCCTAATTCTTCTGTAGTCTTACCTGGTGTCGTTCTATCTTCTCTTGTAGCAGCACCTCCTCTAGTGATTACAACGACTCTAGGATCTCCTCACAAAGTTCTGCTATGATTAGTTTTACTTGTTGGTTTCCTCCTTGTCTTTCTTGAAGTTTGGCTAACAGCGCAAGACAATCTTCTATGATATGTTCGAATGAGTTGCAGTAGCTGCAAGTGGCACAAGGGTTCTGATAGTCCCTTGCCAAATGTCTTGGTTGCATGCAGTTATAACAAATGATCTGTCCTTAGACTCGACCCATACCTCATCCTCTTCCTCTTCCTCTAAATCCACCTCAAGGGTTGAAGTTTCCTCTTCCTGGGGAATTATACTACGCAGTCTTCCCATCTTGTTTTACTTCGCCTTGAATTTTGTATATATCCCTCAATATTTCATGCATAAGGTCATAAGCTCTACAATCCCTGTCATCATGCCCTACTGAATTACAGAATGTGAAGTACAGATTTGTAGGTGTCTGAACATATTTTTGCAGGTAATAGCATTCTCTAGGGCGATGTCTATTTCTACATACCTCGCACCAAGGTAGAGTAATCAGATTTAAAGGATTCGGAACTCTGGATGCCAAGTATTCCTGAAATAGGGGACAGTGCTCCTTATCACGACCTTCTGACTTGCATCTGATACACCAGATATATTCTCTTTTGTCCTTTCCCTTTTCCTTCTTCATATCTTCGACCTGCAGAGACAAGCTGGTTAACTGACTTAAGATTTGATTCATGCCTGAGCTAGATTCACCCATAGGGGCTTATTCGAGTTTCATGGAAATCTCCAATGCCTCAGCCTACGAAGTAATATTCTTTTGCATCATAGGGACTCTAATGTGTAGTAATAGGGCTTCAATGAACCATTCCTTGTTCTTCTCATCTGGGATCTAAAAAGTCAACCGGCCTATTAAGGTCTTGAACCTCTGATCAAATTCCCAAACAGGTTCAGCTACTTTTTTCTTGATCTCTTTCAACTCCATAATACATTGTGACTCCGACTTGGATTTCTTGAAATCTGCAATCAACTCATTCTTGATCTCATTCAGCGGTTTAGGCTATGCAAGTCCTTGGACAAGATTCATGTACCATCTTAGCGCACGATCTCCTAGGGTGGTACTAAACTAAGCTCTTTTAACAGCTTCGTCGGTGACACTCTTAATATTCCATATGGCTTCACATAGGAACCAGTGTTCATCAGGATCTTCAGATCCATCTCCCATAAAGATAGGGAGCCTCATCTCATATTCCATAGAGCTTCCTAGGTTTCCTGTCTGAGTGTACGCTGAACTACTAGTAATAGTACTATGAGGACTCTAGTGACTCTCACTATTCTAATTGCTTAATACTGTTGAAACAACAGGGTAAGTAATAGTACTTACTTCAATAGTCTGCGTAGTTCCAGAAGTTTCTGATTCATCTCAGTGAAGTTATTTACTCTTCTCTTCCTCTGCCCTGGTGGATTCTGAATGCTCTTCGTCCATCAGATCTGCCTCTTCTCCACTGTAGAAACCCTTGACCCCGTGGTTCTTATTAAACAAGTTCGAAAGAGGAACATCTCCGAACACTCTCCCACTATGCATATGTCCAACCTTTGTGTCATTGTCATTGTCTGAGTTCTTGAACATTAGCCTTTCCCAATCCAACTAACCATTGTATCTTCAAGATGCTCTTCTCATGCAATAGCATCTTGATCTTCAACTTTAAGAAGTGTAAAAAATTTCCTCTCGGTCCCTTGAAGAAATATCTTTCTTCCCGGTTGTATGACTCTACTCTGTCAACAACAAACTCAGTGATGTACCCTCCAATGGTACTATCAAACCAATGATCTACTACTCTTGATACAGTGTTATCAACTCTCTTGACCTTCTTGATCAACGTCGGCGTCCAAACCACAGGAGGTCTAGATCTGATCGCAAACTGGGTATATTCTAACCTAGCTATCCACTCATATAGCTCTTGATGAATTCCTTCGAAGAAAATCTCATGTATATCGGTGAAGATATACCTTCCCAGCCAATCTTCTGTTCTCAGCTTAGGGTTCTTGTTCTGGTATTTTTCGAAGTCCTTTTCTTGATCTTCTATCCACTTCTGAATCTTTTTCTTTGATGGAAACCACCTTGACATTCCCTCAAGAAGATTCTTGTCCTGGCAATGGAACCATTTGTTGGCACAGGGGCAGACCTAGGGTTCAACTCTAACAGTGCACCAAAAAATCCCTAACTACTGGCCCTTTCAGCAACACCTGCAATGCAGATGTAATCTCACCCGAAGTAGCAATAGGGGGTTGTAGGACACAGGTGTCTACAACCAGAGGAAATGTAAGTAGATCCACAAGATTTACACATAGTGATCTAGTTATTCATATCTAATATTAGCCCTCTTCTCATAATCATGTATTAGATATAACATACTAATGCATAAACAAACCAACCGAAGAAAAGAACAAAAAAACAACCACACAATGCACAAGATATATGGGGTTCACCCTCTCCCTAGGGCTACGTCCACAGAACTGTGTTTATTGATATTATATAAAGAATATAGTTCTGGTCTGCACTTTCATCTTGAAGATATTTCTTCTTTCTCCCCTCTATCTCTCCCCTTCCTGGGCACCCAGCTGTAGGATTGATCTTTGCACCCAGCTAAAGATCTTACAATACTAGAAGGATCTCACACCCAACACTTCTCTCTCACATAACAAGAATCTCTCGCTCATACAATAGTAGCAACAACCTTCTAACCACAACCTAGGTCCTCTTGACATTTATTTATACATTACAATCTCTCACCGACATCCTTAGGCTGAGACCTAAGTTTCAAAACCCTATATACCAAAACCCTAGGCGTCTAAAACCCTAGGTCAACTTGACCCGCATTTTTAGGGCTTCGCCAGCATGTCTTTCCTTCCTTCGTGCGAGGTGCTCCAAAGCATCTATCAGTGGATTTTTCCACTTGCTGAATTGTCCACGATCCATCTTCCTTATTGATCTATCTTCCTCAGTCTCCTCATTCAACGGCTTGCTTTCTCACACTTTGCTCCATCTTTTCTGCTCTTTTGGTCACTTAGACCCAATCTCAATCAACTTATCTTCCACACAGTTTGTGTTTCACCTTTTCTGCCTTAATCTTTGCTTAATTTCATAACCAAGTTCCAACATATAATTTTGAAGGTGATGATGCATTTTGAGTATAGAAAACGAATGGAGTTGTTGGGGAAGGTCAATTGCCAATGGTGGACAACCGCAAGCAAAGAATGAATGAAAAAAGGTTGTTGATAGAAAAGAATTGTGGAAGGGATTGTGGGAGTCCCCATGGAGCACCACTGATGAGGTAAAAATCAGAAAGGGGTGTTGGCAGCCAGGATAGGCATAATCATTTTCATGCCATGTTTCATAGAAATTGTGAAGGGATTGGGTAAGAATCCCTTCTAAATTGTTTTTATTATTTTGATTGTATGCATGTGTTTTTTTGTGGATATCGTATGCCATTGACACCCAAGCAGGGTATGATTCAGGAAAAGAAACTTGAAGGACAGGATGAGGAAGCTATGGTAGTCAAGGATTTGTTACAATCCTTGCATGTGATCCATGAAAAACTGTGTCATGAATGCATTAACTAATCATGAACGAATGTGAACAAAAGTGGTTGTAAACAACACATTGATTGGATGCATTGAGGTAATAATGTTTGCAAGACGGGGCAGGTATCAGACTGCCCATTATGGAATAGGGACCTTATAGTATTCTATCAGAGTTGTAGACTAGTAAAGAGAGGAATTAGGTGGCCATGAAAATTTGGCACTCTAGTTACCTGTAAAGAAAGAAGGCTTGGATGCCTTTATGTGAAATTTTAATTTCATATTATGTTATGCTGATTTGACGTTATGATAAGCTCAAACAAGAGGAATAGTCCTACCGTAATAATGAATGTGGATAGATAATCCATGTGATGAGAGGTTGGTTGAGTCCTAACACACCATGGTAAGAGTGCCTAATATGAAAAGTAATCAATATGACATCAATGCAAGGGTGCATTGTGTGTGGATGTGGCCATAAGCATTGGCACATTGATTAAAGATATTTAATATTTGAATTGCATTTGGAAAGTTAGGTAAGATGAAATGATGCATGTGAAAAGAAAGATATTTCCTTTTACTTTATATCATTAAATAGATGAAAGTGATTTGATCGTTAGTATGAACAGTTTTGAAATAGTTTGGAATCCACTACAAGTGTGCAATGAAGGTATAATGTGCAAAACAACTAACAATTTGTTTGGTTGTGTGAAGTTGGAGTTACAGGAAGAAGGGTCTTGGATATGGTAGTGATGTAAGCCCATAACGAAGACCAATACCTATTGGGTGAAAAAGAGCCAAATTACCTAGGGAAAGAAGTCTCGGGCTTGTGGAATCTGGTTCCATGTGCGGAATAGATATGAAAATGGAAATATGAAATTGGAAATTTGTGGTTAACATATTTGAAAGAAAATCTTATGGAAAATTCATGACAACATCTCATGAACTATTGTATGCATGTGATACAAGTGAGATGAAATATTTGTCCTAGAGGGACAAATGATGATAGTCAAGATGGAAAAATGGAAATGGATATTGTTGTGACATGAGAACCCTGTGATATGCCATGATAACCATAAAGAATGACATGTTGTGGTAACACGAGATGAAGGGATGCCTCGATAGAGAAATCTTGGGGAACGCCTCAGCTATAAGACTTGATGAAGTCTTTGAGACTCTTCTTGTGCAAGAAATCCTTGGCAGAAAATATGGATTGCCCAAGGGACAGTGTAGAAAAGAAGGGGATGCTTGAGCCTGAGCATGGAGGGTGAGTAACCACAAGGAAGAGGAGACTTCAATAACTCTTGTAGAGTGTTGATTGGGATCATGAGCACAATGTGTATGTCAAAGAAAATAACGAACCAAGTTAATGAGACAACCATATGGAAGAAGATCCATGAATTTCACAAATGAGTATTGTGTTGATATGAATATTTCCCTTGACTTTTGAACAACAATAAAATGTTTAAGCATGAAATTGTGAATTAATATGCTTGTTGATTGTTGTAGGAAGGTGCTAAAGGCCAAGATTCTGGGAAAGGACCAAACCTAGGAGAGGAACAACATTGTTGAAGTAGTTGAAATATGAAGGCATGGCAGGTGTTGTTGAGATGCTAAGAACACTGACGATCACGTTCCTTTATGGGGGAGGGGATTGTTCTACCCATGTTTCCCTGGGCTTGTAATTAATCATGTTTAATTATTTCCATGCCATGACATGCAAACAATGCAAATGTATTATTGTTTAATTGTAACTACCAACAACTGAATCTGGGGGTGAATCCTTGAGTATTGGCCATGATACCAATAGAGGAAAGAGTGATTAAATCTAGAGAGGGGTTTCATTATGCTAAGATGACCCAAATTTCCTTGTTGAGATATTTAATTTGGAAAATAATAAGTTATTGCCCCTTCCTAGTTTTGGACAAATCATTTAATGAGAGGGGGATGGTAGTTGAACAACCAACCACCCTAAATGAATAAGAGTATGAAATATTTGGCTAAGGTAGTAGAAACTATCATCCATAAGTACCAAATAGTATTGTTTCCTGCACTTGAGATTGACCCCATGGGTTCCTTTTGAAAAAATGAAGAGGATATGTCAAGAACCTACCAAAGCAATTTATGTGCAATAAACGCGCAATGAGGAGGGGGATAGAAAGTTTTGTTTTGAGCAAGAAAAGGGAACACATGCGTCCAACAGAGAGAGAGAGAACTGGGGAGAATTCTGAGTTCTTAGAGGTCCATAGAAGATCCCAAAGAGAGAGAGAGAGTTGCAAGAGAACCAAAGTGAGGGAGCTATGGATTCTAAGCTTTTGGAGCTAACAAACCTAGTTGAATTCCCTCGTGGTATCATGGCTTGGCACAGGGGTGGACAGAGTGCATAATCTAAGTGCATTTGAGCCTATGGTTGGGTGGAAAGGAGAACACCCATAGTCAGTTGGTGTGGTTAATTATCTCATCAGATAAGTGTTAACTTATGCTATGTAATTGTGAATAAATGATGTATGCTTGTAATTTTTGATTAAATGGGAATGTAAATACTTCTGATGAAATGTAATCTAAGAGTAAATGAATTTTCTTGTTGTGGTCTTGTTTGGATCGTTAAATGGTGAAATTGAGCCAGTATGGGCTATTAGTATTCCCTAGGAACTTGTTAAGCCCTAATATTGGCTCATTACCCCTTAATTGGGGCATATTATATTAGTAATGTTATTTTATTTATGTCGGATTTAGGCCATTAGTTGTAATTATACCTCCTAGTCTCCT